>BGNK01005063.1:1684-22058 GCA_003297005.1 Symbiodinium sp. clade A Y106 | reverse complement strand
CTTTTCAATGTTCCAGGAATCTGTGCAAACACTTGTTGATTCCATTGCTCGCTGGAGCCTTCCACTGGTTCAAACACATCTGGATCTTGCCACGTCTTCATGGCTGCCCGAAGATAAAACTGAGGACAATAGACCATGAGGTGATTAGACTCATGGTCCTCACAGTGGACAATGAAGTGTTTCTGTAAAAGATCTGGAGCTAGCGACACATCCTTCCATGTGAGCCGCTTTTCTTGGCTCAGATATTGGATGCGCTGTTGCCATTGGTGCTCGAGCACAGCACGAAATTCAAGCTCCAAACCTAGAGGAAGACAATCTTTGCGCCGCCAAGACGCAAACATTTTAGTGCTTGGCAGGAAAAAAGGCTGACGAGGCACTTCCAGCTTCGAGTTTCTCCAAGGATCGGTGCCAAGGACCTAGCTGTTCAATGCCGGCAACAACATGGCCTCGAGTGAGGCACTGTTCTGGCAGGACATGGGTAAAATGATGACAGGGACAAGGCGCTTCATCTACCGAATGATGTTGCAACCATTTGTCCCNCCTCGAGTGAGGCACTGTTCTGGCAGGACATGGGTAAAATGATGACAGGGACAAGGCGCTTCATCTACCGAATGATGTTGCAACCATTTGTCCCAATCCTTAAAATTGTGCAAGAAATCCTTCAGCGATTGATGTGGTTGCTCCCTTACTTTGCAGGAGGGGAGGTGAAAAGGGACCAGAATATCTTTAAAAAGGAGAACTTGGTTTCTGGTCCATTGGGAAATGTCGCGGCCAAAATTGGGATGAGCAGTGAATTTCAGCTGCAATCCTTGAAATGTTGTCGGCCAGGACATGTTTCTGTACTGGCATACCGACTTGAGCACCTTCCTGGCTTTGCTTAATGCCAGGTTCTTCTAAAGAATTGCTCAAGCGAATAAGGGAATAGATTTCATCCGGCACATATCGGTCGCTGCGCAGTCTCTTGGCCTCTTCAAATGGGGCTCGACTGAAGCATGTGAGATTGAACAATATCTCCCATGCCGACCGACGTTTTAAGTTGAAATGATTCTGGCTGGAGCTGGCGGTGTAGCTTCTTTCGAAGCTTCCTCCACAATCTTAGCCGGAATCTGGATGCAACAGTTTGTCTGACCCGCTTATTGGGCCGAAATCCCAAGGCGCTACGGCGTAAAAAAGACGTGATGTACGGATGGTTGAGGTTTGGCTGCCACATTCCGATCAAACAATGTTCGGTAACCCATGCTTGTCGATAGGACGAACATGGAGTCACGAGAAACAACGTGAAATCCTGCAGGCATTCGTTTGAAACCCAGTATCGGGTGGCTAGCTCGGCCTGAGCTTCGCCACCAGCAAACAGTTTCTTGGCTACTGAGAGTCTGTTAGACTCCCTTCGAAACACCGATTGGCTGGTGGAGCCAATGTACGTAAATGTGGAAGGCTGCCGGTAATGCTCAACACTTGAAAAATGGCGCCAATCCACAGCAACTTTCATGTACACTGCGTTGACCCGAGCTTTAGAGACGGTCCACATGTAGCTGCCCACTACCCGAAAACACCTGAGCTTCTCTCGGATACTTTCGGCATAGGACGCCTGCGAGCCCTCTTGAAAATAAAAGAGAAGCAACAGATGCAGCAAGCCTTGGGCCCACAATGCTGATTCTTTGTTAAAGCCAGGACAATGACGCAAAAAGAACGTCACGGCCTCTCCGAGCAGGCATATCTCTGCTTTGATTCCAAGTCTAGCAGAGGCCGCCATGCTCTGGCACTGCATGGCTAGTCAGGCAGCTTTGAACTGAGCTACAGCGATAGCTGTGGACAGGTTCTTCACAGAAAGGCGGGATGCGAGTTTGGCATCCAGTCCGAAATTGACTGCTGCAGAGACCAGTTCAGACTGCCACGTACCGTCAGGCCAATCGCTACTTTGCCATTGATTTCGATTCCCCCAACTGCTGCTGGACCCACTGGATTGCCATGCTCCCCAATTGGCCATGGCTGCTGAAAAGAATCGGGATGCGTCCAGAAGGGAATTCGATGAGCAAACTGACGGCTGAAACAGGGCCCGGGGNTGCCATGCTCCCCAATTGGCCATGGCTGCTGAAAAGAATCGGGATGCGTCCAGAAGGGAATTCGATGAGCAAACTGACGGCTGAAACAGGGCCCGGGGCCTAACTGGTCTCTAGGCTGTCAAAAGGTGCATCAGATGATGCTCAGTCCCGTCGAATGCTAGGCGATCAGGCCTGTCGCAGAAATACGAACATGATAACTCCGAAGAGTACTTGCTCAAGCGAGACCACAAGATCTGGGTTTGGAATAAAGCCGATCAGGGCTCGGACCGATCAGGGTCCATCACTGTAACTGGGCGGATCAGGGCCATGCAGTAGGCACTCCTACTGTAGACGACACGATCGACGAAAGCCGTCTAGAGCACACTCGTGCAATCCTCTCTCTGGACAAACTCGGATCACATGATGTTCAGTCTTTCCAACACAGAGGAGTAGGACGTTAAGAGGGTTATGGCTTAGCCTCTTGCCATCTTCCGAAAGAAATAAGCAATCACGACTGANAGCGTCCTTGAGTGCTTCCACCACAGTTCTTAGCTTCGTTGGCACGGCTCGAACTGTGGCGCCGTGCCCCCTGCAAAAATTAAACCGAGCAAGACCTTAGTAAACAGGTGTTCCACACAGACACACACACCGAAGTCCACCCTTGGCTCCCTGTTTTCTCAGTTCTTGGGGCTGCCCATTTCTGGAACATTGCGCTGGCTCTGACCCTCTGGGTGCGAGACGACTGAGAGGACACAGCCGACGAAAACGAATTCGGACACGTAGGCAGGGTGAGTGAATCCCAATGTTGAAGCCGCAGTGGTCTTTTCAGCTCGGTCATTGGGCTTTATTCTTCTGGCTCTTCTTCTACAGAGCATTGCATGAGTCTTACCCCACCAGCATCGGGTTTCAGCGGAGCGGACTTGCGCCCACACCAGCCCGCCTGAGCCTCTCCCTCCATACTTGCTTTCATTAGTATGGTCTGGTGGCGCACCCTTGACGTCCCTTTTTTGCAGCTGGGCTTTTCGTGTCAGCCAGCGAGTCCCTAAACCCTAAACTTCGGCAAACCCTTGTGACATGAGGTCTGGCCTGGGCATTGAGGAAGGGGTTGAGTGCCTTGGGACGCAAGCTTCGCCAGGAACTCTCAGAGAAGGTTTAAGGTAAGTTGGCATCCTGAGGCCGCGGCTATGGCAAACCAATAAGAGACATTGAAGAATACGAACCTCATAGAGTCGTAGAGAACGGAAGAGGCGAGTAGTGAACACGAAGGCTTTCTCGAGAGATCAGAGGGATTGTCTGTTGCACGGGTGAGCTGGAGAACAAGATGAGATGCAGCACCGAACGTATACCAAACAGTGGTCGCTGAGCACACAATCCCATCTGCAACCTCTCTGTTGATAAAAGATGTTGCAGCCGAAATTCAGATCGGTGAATACCAAAGTCACATTCGAGAGGCAATAAACCTGAGTTTGGGTTGAACTACATGGCACCTCTGACCTGTACGATCAAGTTGGCAAGACCGGCAGTACAATGAAACAAAGGACAGCCGAAACAAAAGGTCGGCACACTTCTTTGCAAGAGCGTTTAGCATCCTTTAGCGCTTGGCGAGTTCACGAGTGCCATTGCAGCCAGAAGCTGCCAAAATTGTCTTCTTGCGGCCATAGGCATCGCTAAGAACACCAACCAATGGCCTGGAGCGTACTTGCCAAGTTTCCACTCAAAGGAGGCAAGCACAGAGAAGCTTTGTTCCAAGGCACAGTGTGACAAATTGGCACAGGGGCATGATGAACGCCAACCTCGTGATATCTCGTGATCAAACCGGGGCGGAGTATGTTGACGTGTTGCTTGAAACTGCTCAGGGATTTTAAGCAAGCCACACAGTCACCAGCCGGTTGCCATCCACCAGTGCCAGTTGGCAGTGTTGCGGGCCTGTTTGCTTGGCAACTTCTTCGCAAGCACAAGAGGCCTTGACTTCGATCGATGGCGACATTCACAACCCCGCATAATGCACAGGCCAAGCTGCTCATGTCAATCTGACATGTAAGCTCTTGCGGAGGGATGTCCGTGTGCCTTTGTGCGAAAAAGTTCAAGCTGACATATGTGCCTCGGTCAAGAGCACAGAACCCGCCGAAACGCCAAGGAGAGTGCTACAACAGCTCCGTGGACAGTGCAGCCATTTGGGCCAAGGTTCTGAGAGGCGTCAGCATGCCGCTGCCTACGTGC
The DNA here is from genome assembly GCA_003297005.1 of Symbiodinium sp. clade A Y106. Lineage (NCBI taxonomy): Eukaryota > Dinophyceae > Suessiales > Symbiodiniaceae > Symbiodinium > Symbiodinium sp. clade A. Next base: position 17,796 of record BGNK01005063.1, on the reverse strand, counting down.
CGTGCCCGATACGATCGCTCCGTGCCCTCTCCATGTCCGGTCAGTGCCTATGGACGCAACCAGAGTCCAGGGAACGATGCTTCCCAGGGCCTTGGCGGAAATCAATTTGAAGTCCGATGGTGCGGAACTCATGGCCGAGGCGGACACCACGAGTATTTGGAAGCTATTCCTTTGGGACGGGGCCTGGGACAGCTGCTGTTCTGCTGGACTTCAGCCCCTATTTGCACTGAGTCTGTGCGGTCGGGACCTGCGACGTCTCCATCGGATCTTCTATTTCCTCCGTGCGGTTCGCTATCCTTAGCTTGGAATCCGCGATTCCAAGACTTGCGCAAGCTGCACGTGTACACCGATGCTTTCAACCAGGAGCTTGGCGTATGCTGAGAAGAAGCTGTGCTTGCAGCCATGTTGGCTTGGGCTTGAGCCACACATCGCTTCGAATGAGCCCTTATTGAACCAGCGCACGCCTACAAAACGAAAGGTTCAGCACACGGCCCACACAGGACCGGATGCGAGTACTGTTTAAGCACATTCGCAGCGATACCAACCAGCACGAGTAGTACAGCACAAGGGCGGCGGTCCTCGCAAGCAGCTGCACAGTCAAACCTTGGCTCTGCGGAATTCCAGGCAAAGGGTCATCACGGAAAGTGCTTTACCAGAAGCGGTACCTGCATCGTCTCTAAAGTTCTCCATTTGCCTGCAGGCAAAACACTGCCGTTCTGCATCGTTGGAATCGCTGAAGGCGCAGCCTGCGGTCGCCGCGCATCTGCAAAGAGCATAATGCAGGCAGCTGCTAAACATGGCCAAAAACAACTCCCGCCGCCTCAGCCATGGCAATTTCTCCTGCGGGCTCTGGCCCCTCCTTCTTCTCAGCATGTAGACTTTGTACCTCGTTCCAGTTTTCAATGAGGTTCGGTGACCGTTCGCTCCGAGACCAAATCTTGCAGGGCTGGATCGACAAGAAAGGTTTTCGGAGTCCAAGCTCAGCAGAATGTCAAAACTGCCCAAATGTGCGGTCACTCTAAGACTGCAGGACCCATCGTAACAAACTTTTGGATGGGGGCTGTTACCGCTAGCTGAAATAAAGGCACCCTCTGAGGCAGGTCTCAAGCACGCTTGACACTCCAACGTTGGCACATCTACAAACCCCATACGGTTTGCACCCAGGAGTAGCTACGTGAAGTGAGCAGTTTCGATTGAAATCTCGTGTTTCATGGACTTAATTAACGCGAAACCGCAACACAAGGCCAAGGGGCTGCTTCGACCACATATCGGAGCTCCGCGCATCGTCCAAAGTAACGATAGTTCGGGCGTCCGGGGAGGACCAAGCCTTCGCGAGCCGCCGCTCTCCTTTCGCACATGGCAGTGGAAGAGGCTGGGCGATCCTTAAGATCGAATGCAGAACATTGCAGAATCTTCCAAATCCTTCCAAGAAAGATGGAAAACAAAAGCCGGAAACCATGGCCCCAGGCCGCTGACCAGCATGGTTAACCCCACACAGCAGTGACCACCATTCCTCGTGCTATGCGTCACAGGCAGCATTCGCATCAGCTCGTTTGCGGCATCGTTGAGGCGATACAACTCTGGCCTGATGGGTGTTCCGAAGCTTCTGGAACAACGACGCTGCTCAAGAACCAAACGAGCTCCCGACCCATCTGGCTCAGATCGCAATTGAGATACTGTTCTGGCGAGCTGCATGGCGACATCCTTGGAACCAAGCATGATCATTGGGAACAAGCATGTGCATTTGCAAACCTCCGGATACCCTGTGCTTGACAAAACATGACAAAACCAAGTCGCCACTTGATTCGGGACATCTCGTGGACAGCCTCAGTGTCCACTGAAATGAAGCGCATCAGCACGAAGACCAACCATTTAGGTCGATTTCGCACACTGACACAGAACCCTCTCCACGGCACAACACCCTTTGCTGTCGTTAGGTTTAAATCAGCACCCCAATCCGGAAAGCTCATGTCCGCATTTATAAAGTTATTAATTACAATTCATGCGTGCCAAAACGACAAGACATGGTGCATGGTGCATGCCAACCCTGCCCACAACCACGCCACAATTGACAAGCGAGTTCTCGATATACATCTGCCAAGGAACCGGCATGCGGATGGTCGACACGCTTCGAAAGCTGTCGGCGCCAGCGCTCAAGCTCGGTTTGGCATCGATGCGGCATGTTGGTCAAAGCTTTGCGTGCTGTAAATGTTTGTTATGCGCTGCGGACGGCTTTGAAGCTTCGATAGCTTTGACACACAAGTGAGTGCAAAGACTGCGCTTCTGCTTTGGAACTTTGGAATGCTGCATGAGTCTGCAAACAGCCTGCTGGAGCATTTGGTTCAAGGCAAAGATGGCTCTCTTTCATGACACTGCCCCACAAGCCAACCGCATCTTGCGACAATCTCCCTCATGTGAGCCCTCATGATTTTGACATCAATTCAGGCGAGGTTTGGGCAGTTATTGGTGAGAAAGGCGAGGTTTTCAAAGCGAGGTGAGGAAAGAAGGCGCGAAGAAGTTTGCCGGGCAGTTCGCCGTAGGGCAGTCAGACTCAACCATCTGCCTTCCGCAACGACGCAGACAGCGCAGCAACAGACAGTATCCAGTATCCACATGGTACGTCATGAAACGCAAACATATCAAAACAAAGCTGGAAGCCCCCCCCGCTGCGGAAACACGTGTCTCCCAGGATGCATTCAAGATTGTGACTTACACGTACGGCAACCAAGACCTGGTTCTAGCGCCCGCGCAACAGGGCAAGTGGTACAGTCTGACCCAGCCGAGGCTACTTACTACAAGTCGACCGGATCACTGCTCCACCGTAGCCGTGCTGTTGCTAACCATGCCTGGCAATAGGTGTCACATGCAGTTGCCCTGTGGTGTAGACACAACTGTATCACCCAGCTTGTGCGATGGCATGACAGTGTCCCTGCTATTTGCTTGAAAAATTTGCGAACTCATGTTGCTGCGTTCTTTTGTTGTTTCGCTTGCGCTACTCACGTTTTCTGAGCCGCCGACAGAAGCCGAGTTGTCCAGCTCCTGCTAAACGATAGTATCAACGAACACATTGTCCGCAAGTTCTAATGTAGAGCATCAGCGAACGGAGGCCGATGCTGAACAGAGGTTTCGTCATTGCATTTGCTACTAGCACAACCAACACCACAGCAGACTAGGACTGCAACTCCTGCTGCCGCTGTTCGTCTTGCTGCTTCTGATGCTCACAACAGCCACTCTGGTACCACGCCAGGAACAGTAGCAGCAGCAGTGGTTGTAGTCGTTGTCAGTCATGCCATGACACGACCGCACACAGAATCACGACTTCGCCAGCCGCCTCTTCCGATGCCCCTATTCTGGGATATATTGCTGCGCGGCAACAACACATCGAACTAATCATGTCTCTCAACTGCAGTTTTAGCGTGGCACTTGAAGATGTCATCAATCATCGGAAACGCTCGATTGTTTTCAAGGGGCTCCTGCCACCGGTGTGGTGACATTTGCCACTGCAACAGCCGCAACACCTGCGGCGTGAGATTGCGTACGGCAACATGCAATGCAGGCCCGTAAACCGACATGGCCTTCATCGCCCCGCAGCTGCAACTAGCGCTTCCCGTGATGAACTATCGTGCTACATACATAGCACCACATCGCCGGTCCAACAAACCAACAACGAAAGACTAACTAACGAAAGATTGCATGCAGAACGACAGGTCTTGACCGAGACTGGAGCAAGTGCCTCGCGGTCGGCCAGGGCGTCCGCAGGCTCCTCCAAAGCTCGCATCTGTTGACCACCCGCAATACATCCGCATCGAACAACATTGGCGATTCTGTCCTCGTCCGCTGGCGGATTCGGTGCTGCAGGTTGTTGGACGGTGATTTGCTTTTGGCCCTGCCACACGAGAAGGGGAATCGAAAATGTTGAACTCAACATAACTCAACTATGCGAGGAATGCTTTTCAGATCTGAAAGCTGCTCTTGTGAACGGTCACAGTCGGCATGATGCAACTCATCATCGAAACTGTATCAGTCAGGCACGTGCAGCAGCATGGCATATGCATTCATGCCCGCCTGCACTTCCTGCGAATCCTTTCAACGCAAGGTGGCGCGAGTTCCTGCCAGTGCCTGACGATCATTGTGGGCTACTCCGACAGGACCCAGTTCAGGATCCAGAACCCGCCTGTTTTCGCGAACTGTGTGCTTCTGCTCTGGTTCGCCTATCTCGCCTGCAGTGGTGCAACGCGCAAGCGAGACACGTGCACACACAGCAATCAGCATGACAAAGCAAACATGTTAACGCCAAGGAGCAGCACCCTCTTCTGATGGATGCTGGAGTACAGATGCGATTCTTGCATCTGTTTTCCGCATAATCTGCAGATCGCGGTGTCTTTCTCCACGACCGCGAATTCGAGCTGGTCGTCGGGTATATGCGCAAGAGGGTCCTTACTTCTTGGTTTGGATAAACTCAGGCGCTATCAATTAAGAGTTGATGACCATGTTCAGCCTGTGTTGTGTAAGCAATCATGCACACACATGCACGGCATCCGAAAGACTTCATGCTGTTTGGGGGGGGGGGCATTACAGTGCTCGCACGATGATGCATGACACACACAGCAACTTGGACGGGCTATACCGTCTATACCTGTGCAGCAGAGACAGGAGAAGAGGAAGAACAGGAAGTGGATGAATAGCGTCTCGTCACCCCGATCTGCCCGAAATCCACCGGCCCCGCATATGGTCGGGCACGGCGCTCTGAATGCGCACGCTTTCCCAGCAGGGCATGCGACCGTGGATGCGATGGCTTGTCATTGTTCAAACATTATTATTCCTTGGGCGCTCTTTGCCACCACGGCCGCATAATGACCCCCGGCGGCCGCACTCCCATGCAGAAGACATCATTCTGGGCATCCGAAGCTTGATGTTCTGAAAGCAAGTCATGTGTCCAGAACAAGCTGACCCAACCTATGGTCGTAATCATCGCGTCCAAAAGCTTCCACTGCTGCCAGGTCACGACCGCGGCGTAATGCACGCGCTTCTGGTGCGTTGCGCTGTTGATGTGCACCCGGCACTGGTCCAGCGTCGGAGTTCTGTGGCACAGGCGGCATGTAGCCGTCCAACCATTTAACTCCTCAGATGTGTCTCAAGTATGTCACACCGCGAGAATGGACACCAATCACAAGCCGACGGAGCCAATGCAAATGAAACCATTAGGAGGCTCCAGTCAAGTTGCCCTCACGGCGCAAGAGGCGGCGGGGTTTTAAACCACACCTGTGCCTTGCCTCGATATTTTGATTTATTGTACCCCGGCTTGGCAAGGCTCCATGAAGTTCGCGGCCAGCTCAGCTGCAGAAACCAAGTCATCGCCATATAGGGCCTGACTCAGGTGTGCTTAAGGGGCTGACGCACAAGCAGAGACAAGGCCTGCATGGCAAGCCAAACCGTGCCCCGGTCCCGTGCGTCTTGGTGTTCGTCGGAATCTAAACTGTGACACCAAAGTGGGATATCGATCTGTTGTTTCGGTCTCCCAGTAGGTCTGAAAAGAATGTGTTGCCTTTAAGAACTCGTAGCTCGCACAGGGATTCCTTGAACACGTCACGACGCTTCCGGTCACTTTCTCTGATCTGCTCATCTTGAACAGGCGTTGTTCTCATTGCGATCCTTGACTTCATGATGTTGTCCGACTGTTTGCCACTCTGGTAACAGTCACTGTGCAAGGTACGGACGCTTTGCGGGGTGCTTTGCCCTGCATCCAGATGTGGCATGTACATTGGCGCTGCTGTGAATCCCGCACTGTCACGGCTCAAAGGTCCTTGCAGGTTCTTATTCTAAAACTTAAAATCAGGAACGGCCGAAAGCCTCTGCACACAGCCTGCCAATGCAGTGCCAAGGAAGCAGCTATCAGCTTTGGAAACAGCTGCTCACTGCCAGGTTTCTCAAGAAGGCAAGACCCACAGCCTGTCGACGTGTCCGGTCCAACTAAGCTTCGCCCTTGCTGACACTGAAGCCAAGGATTCGGCAATGCGACTTGCACCGGCGGTGTAGCCTCGAGCGTTAGTTGTAACAGACACGGGAGCAATGCTTGAAACACTTTGAGCTGCCCGGTGCAGGAGCTTAGGGCCAAAGCAGCAAGAGCTGCAGCGAAACCGCTCGACAGGACGAAGCATAACGCGCCTCAGGAATTCGTGACATCTCCAAGTTTCTTCCGCTTCACTGGACATGCAAAGCTCAAGCCGGGCACAGTATGGTACTGCAGTTGTTTCGTCCCAAGAAGCCAAGGTCACTGTGCCGAGCACATGTGACCTAAGTTTGGCAAGCCAGGCCCGGCCAATGTCCGGGGGCCTTAGACCCTGAGCAATCTCATGCTGGTCCCGCTTGCGGGGTAATGTTCTTCCGAGAACTAAGGATCCCGCACTGCTCCGATTGCCAGTCCACGCTCTCTCGAGCCATCCACCCCCAGCCATCCTAAAATCGACGGACTTCCGCAAAAGGGGCGAGTGTAAACGACGTGGACCCAACTTGACACTGACGTGGCTTTTGACCGCCCGGCAGTAAGCCACACAATTGCAGTGCCGTCAAGCTGCTTAGCAAAGGCCTGGCCACGAAAATCCCAAGAAAGCCGGATGCCACGACCTTCAAAAGCAAAGACGTTGGCGCATTCACAAGCAAGCGGCAAAATCCCGCTGCAGCCGTAGAATGTCGGGGGAGCACCATGGCCACAGTGAGTGGTGCTGACGAGTGCAACGAGGAAGATACCTTTGGAAACAGAGGTACAACAACGCAAGACAACAAAGGAACCAAACACTCATCTTCTGAGCACTGCGACTGCCAATGCCAAGGGTGCTGTGCAGTAACGCGACACGGACCTTATACCGAGGAGGTACTAGCCCGCATGGCCCGCAGCATGAAACTTCGAAGTTTGGGCCGCTACTGTTTTGTGGTGAGCACTTTCATTCATGTCTGATGCCTTCGAAACTGGGCCCACGGCGCTGCAGCCAAGGCCTCTGCACAGTTCAATTCACTATCATGTGGCCTATCCTGTTTACTTATCTAGTATAAAGGAAAGAACCAACTATACAAGGAAAAGATCAGCCCAAGGGAATATCCGGCTGGCACCTTCGGCAGCTGCAACATCCGCGCGATTACGGCTGTGCCAAACAGGCCAAAAGCCTGGACCATGCAAGGGAAATGAGGGAAACAGAGCCTCAATCACAATCTGCTCATGAATCCACAAAGCCGAATAGTCTTGCATTTTTGAACCGAGACTTCAACAGCGCATCTGAGAAGATCTAGGCCACGGGCCGCAGCTAGCATGGAGGTTGCTATGATGAGCCTGAGACAGCACTTGCTGCTGCTCCAAAGTGTTCCACTTGACAAGGCACAAATTTCTCTGTAACCTTCTTGGGCAACAGGCGCACTGTCGCGCTGCAAGAGCCTCCGGCGCTCGAACCTAGGCTTGCTAAGCAACTCGTGACCATGCACGAACATGCCCAAATCGCCCTGACAGAGCATGTTGGCAAAGCTCCAGGCAGCAGCAGCGCGAGAGCAATTACCAGTGGGTTCAACAATCTGGACCTGACGTGCGTCGACAAGGGAAACTGAAGCACTCAATTTTGCAGAGTCCGGCATGTCCTGGCGGAAGCCGCGACAGAGTCTTCGGCACAATTACTGTATGCTTCGACCTGGCACGACTTCACCATGCCGGGCATGCTGCATTAGCGGGCCAGCTCCGGCTGGAGACGAATAGGTCACCAAGACCTGGGAACACTCGAACAAGGAACTGCGTGGCGAAGTCTAGATCGGGAAGCTTCGTCACATGATCCCCCTCTCACTTCGCGAAGCAGCGCTACACGAGCAAGCACCTTGTACCGCCCCATTGCCTGTGTCAGGCTGGACACCGGCCACTCCATCTTGACATCTCCGCCAGAACAGCTTTTTCCCTTGTTGCTTGGTCTCGTTCGGGACCCAAGCTGGTCGAAGCGCTCTCCCAACGGTCCAGGAGTCACGCGTGATTGGACCAGCGGCATCTGTGTCTGCCCCATGTGCAGCGGGACAAGTTCTCCTAGTCCTAGTCGCCACAGCCATCGACGGCCTTCTCTACCGACTTGTCTCGCAATGCGCAGTCCAGCAAGCTAAGTTTGCGCGCTACTTGTGTTGAATTAGAGGGCGCGGGTGTTGTATGCGCACGCATGCACTTTCCTTCCGACTCCCACGGAAGGCCGAACATGAGAAAGAAAGCAGGTCTTTCACAAATTGCCCAGGCAATCTTTCCGAGGCGAATGTTTGTTTGGAGGTTGAACTTTGAAGCACCCCTCGGTGCAAGAGCCAGACTGTCTTCAGGTCGCTCATCCATTACGCTCTGGCGGCCATCCATGCAGAGTTTCCAAGCTGCTGGCCTCGTGAAAGGAACGCGATTCGTCCTGTCAAAAGGCGCCGTTCTCTCGATGGATGCAGTGCCTTGACCACACTTCATTTCCGGTTCGATATGCTGGGCACAGTTTGCTGGATCCAAAACTTCTCCTCAGAAACACCAAGTTGAACCGACCCGAAGGTTTGAGCTTTTTGGAGTTCCCAAGTCCCAAACGGACCCATGCAGAGAACAAAACACGGAAGCGACCTGCGAAGCCCAGAGTGCGATGGCCAGCCATGAGCCGAGAACACCTCGACACCGCGGATGCGTTCAAAGACAATTCAATCTCATCTCATGTCTCCGGCACTTAAAAGGATAGCTCGGATAGTTTAATTTGCAGGCCGACCTGCGAAGATCGGGTGCAGAATGGCCCTGAAGGCTGGTGGCGCAGAGTTACCTTCGATGCTGACTTCTACGCGTTAAGCTGGTATCTCGGGTCTGAAAACACGGAGGTTCAGCATTCTCCCGCCTAGAACGAAGGACAACAATGATGCGCAGAGCATGAAGGAAACCTCCACTGTCTGAGACCTCAGCATGTACTGGAGCTCACGACGAACTACTAAGAAACGCACCGAGCGCAATGCGCACGGCCACGTTTTAGGCAAAGAAGTGCCTGTCACGGCAGATGCTTGTCAGCAGCCTTGAAAGAAGGCAAGGCCACTAGGCTCAAGGAGTCGTGGCGAGCGATCAAGGACCCGGCCGCTAGCATGATGATCCCGTAGACCGGCAGCCATCGCCTCTTGAAGGGCCTGCGCTATTACTCTTACAATGGAGCAAAAAATGCAACAAGACTGGTCTGGACATGGTCGAGCCAGTGGACACGACTCGCTAACCGTGCTCCTACTGCTTCGCACTGTGCCGTCTGCCTGCCCGTAACTCGACTCTACTCATGAAGCCTGGGAATCCTGAAAACTCTTCCTTCTCTGAGCGCCGAGCCCTTCTCTGACTCAGGTGTTCCTCCCTGCTTTCCGAAATCCTCTTCAAGCTTGTCCGATATGCTTTGATGCGTCCCTTCTGCGAACTGGCATTATGAGATTTTTTGCGTGGTGCAAGAACTCTACACAGCAAACAGAGTCCAGGTCCAATTATGTCAGGATCAGATGGCCACTATGACAACAGCCCCCAAAGAGACCCAAACTGGTCAAAGTACTGGCATGATGCTAGCAAGAATTTGGTAGAATGCAAACTCTCATAAGCTCTGCCTGCCAGGTCTGGGGTATGCCTCCTGGGCGAAACTTTCAAGTGGTGCTTTATCACCTGTTAACAGTTAACACAAGAAGATCACGACTGACATGGCACTGCTTTCGGTTACGACTTTCAGGACGATTCCGGACCAAGCTGTCGACCCGTCCATTTGTTGGAGTCATCCCTGGCAATGCCTGTTCGGGCTTTCTAACATCCGTTCCAAGATAATTTTAACATTCATGTAAGAGCTCACTCGATTTTGGGTGGCCGGCATTCACCACTTCGCCCTTGTTGCTCCAAGGCAGGGCGAGGGCAGTCAGAAAGCTCTCTCGCAAAAGCAACTTTCAAGCACGGAAGCGGACAGAGGCCTTCGGCATATCGCTGGGCTGCTGCGACGCGATGGATATGGCAACGACGGCCACCTGGGCAGCAGGAGGCCCTCAACATCAGGAAAAGGGCATGGACATGCAAGAGCAAGCAACTGACTGCATTGAGGATGCAGCAAAGCCCATCTGCAGCACGCCTCCGCATGCGATGAGGATGGCGACGCCTCGCAAGCCGTCGCACCCTTGAGAATATCAGACAGATTCGAGATTTTGCTATTCTGGCAGCTCAGAAGCTGCTGTAAGTGCCGGGCGAAAGAGCTCGCTACCCGAAACTGGTTCCTGGATATCTCATGCATCAGGTCAAGGCAGGGAAAGGTGGGCCAACATGCCACGCCATCCTCGACAAGCGGAAGTTTGACCTCGTAGGGCCGCAAGCTTCAGCATTTTAAGCCTACAACCATGGCTCAGGCTGCCACCAACGCAGGTGTAAAAAAGACGGGAGCCTAGAAAGCAGTTCTTGCAGCATGGACGCTGGAGTGCAGTCATCGGGTTAATGCCACGAACTCTCGTTGCTCCGTGGTGCCGAAGAAGAAGCAGGGGATGAGGTCGACAGCCAAGGGCGTGGCCCACTTCAACAAAAATCTGTAGCCTGGAGCTAAGAACCTTGGTCAAAGGAACGCTGCCACTGTTCTAGACCCTGAGACATGCAGAATGGCCCGGTCTCCAAGCAAGCGCCGCGCTGGAACAAAGAATCTGCTGTGTAGCCTTGGAGTTGAGTGCAGTGTGCACACCCATATGACCAAACATCCTTGCCATGTGCAGCACTTCGACCCGATTTAGGGTGAAGGCCACAGCCAAGACTGTCAAGGCAAAGGAGGACTGCAAAAAGACCGAACATGCCTCACAATTGAGGGCCATGTCGCCATTCTGCGCAATCGTTAACTCGTTAACAGCGTTCTCGGCTGCAGAGCATGCGCACACACACACACTCTTACTCTTTCCATCTCTGGCACGAATCTACTGCGAAAAACATCTCCAAAAGAATCTTGATATCAGAACAAGACCACGAAGAAGGCAAATGGCAATGTCAAGAATCACGAACACGGGCGGGAACCTGATGCCGGCAGTAACAACAAAAACAAGACTACTACTACGAAAAGAATAAACTCTGATCGTGAACTACAGGTCGTACTATTCTACATATGAATGCTACAAAGATTTTCTACTACTATATGCTAATAGCAGTGATACTTGTTTCTTCCACATCTGCTACTGAGACGGCTACGACTGCCAACAACTACTACTGCCACTGCTACTGTGACCCACAACAACAACAACTACTACTACTACTACGACGACGACGACGACTACGACGTTACTATTACTACTCCTCCTCGTCCTGCTGCTGCTGCTTGTCTGGGATTTGCTTGGGACCTTCCTTTCAAGGGTGGGTCGGGTTTAGTCTAGGGCAAGCAGGGGAGGGTAGGGTAGGGTAGGGTCCGGCAGGGTATGGTAGGGTGGGGTAGGGCCGGGTAGGGTCGAACTTTGTCATGGAGCCGGTGATTGAAGCCGGGATCGTTCGTGCTGGAAGCGTTGTACTTGAAGTGTTGTGAAGCGCGCGTCGTGCTTGAATCTGTGCTGTATCCACACACACACACACGCATGCACACAAACATAAAAAGACAACAAACCCAACCTCATCCGCAGCCGACGTAACCCCGACGACGACAACGACGACAACAACGACGATGACAATCTGCCCGCATGCCTAGGCTTCGTTAGCGACAATGTACATTCGAGACAAGCAAGACCGCTTGTCTAACAGCATTGGGGGCGGCAACAACAACAGCAGCAGCATGCCTACTGTAGCAGATCCTGGTCCTAGCAGTTAGTGACAGACAGTTTCAATTGGAGATAAGCTTGCCTAACAGCGTTGGCGGCAGTACAACGCCGGCTCCTGCGCAGCACGCAACACAAAATACATCGCTGTATACGTGGTCTTGCAAACGGTGCTGACAAGGACCTAAGCAAACTCGCCACCTGACCTGAATGCGTCGATTTTTGAAATGCGTCGGCAACAATGCCAACATGCTTGGCCCTAGTGGTATGAACAGAAGCTCGAGGTCCCACTGTAGTGTATGCCGACACCCTACGCAGTAGATCCCCCCTCTCGAGCCGCTCCGGTGGCTGCAATCGCTTCTTCGAGAAACACCTCAGCACACAGACCAGCTTCAAAAAAGCAGCGCATGGCACCTGCATGGCCTTTTAAGGGAAAGCTGGGACCCTTGCGAAGCAAGCAACTGCGAAGAGTCTGCGCAACTTCTCCGCCCTTAGTCATGTACACTATATGACACTGTACAGAACATGCTCGATTTCAATGTCCACCCAATGCAGTTTGCACGCGTTCCGCGTAGCTCTGGCAACTGCGATCTCTGTTTGTTTCCTGCGACGCGCTGGCGTCGCCATCAATTTTGACTGCATGAGGCCCCGTTGGGCAACCTTCCATCTCACGGACGAAATACCTCGGAGTAAGCACTGATCCTCACTGCGCTTCATGGCTCAAGGGTGCCAGATGGTGCCAGCTGCCTTCCATATGGCGCCAAACGTAGAATCGTGGAGCCATTTGTATGGTCGAATCCATCCAGGAAAGCGACCTCCCGTCTGTGGGACGATCGTACACAAGCTCGACCGCATGTCCAGTTTACATACGTACCGTGAAGCTTGGGCACCGTAGCCTCCTCCGGAGCATACAGTGACGCCACGAGCTCCCAAAACCTAGCGAGCTACACAAATCTGGAGGTCTGCTCTCTTGTCTTTCTCTCTCTCTCTCGCTCGATCCTGTGCGCAATCAGAAGACCTCGCAAAAGGACACACGTCCCGGTCAGCCGCTCCCTTGCCAGTGGAAAATTCCGCTGAGATGCGTTGACTTTCGACATGAGCAGAAACCCGGTTCTCGCACTCTCTCGATCTCTTCTGGTGCATCATCTTGCCGCTCTTTTTTTTCTGTGCTGTGCTGGCTGAGGTGCGAGTCCCTTCCGCCCGTAGTTCTTCAGTTCCCGGACAACACCAAACGAATCATTTCAACAAACAGAGGAAGGCACAGAGATTGCTCAACTTGCGACGGCAAAGTGACGCAGCGCGCAGGGCTTAAGCCAACCAGCACTCTGTCTCCCTCTACATCACACGAAGGGTGAAGAAAACTCACAGTGATGTTTCACCGCAAATGCTACCCAGGAGACGGCAAAGGGGCTCGCGCGTTGCTGTAGATTACGGCACCAAACCTGCAGTATTGCAGGGCTCTGCAACATCGATCTGCTGCCTGGGGCCGGTAAGCCTCGGACCCACGTGATCTGAGCCGATCTTCCCTGCAGTGACTCCATCTTTTGCGTAGAACACGAAGCAAGAAACAGCTTGATTGTGCTTCAACGATCAGCTGGGCTACACTTGGCTGGAATTCCATCGCACGACCGGGGTGTCAAGCAGCCCGGTGGTCGACATGTCGGTCCTTTCGCTTGCACTTGCACTCATAGTCCGGACGCAGTCTGCCTGTCTGCGGCAGTGTCTGCAGTGTTTACGAGACCACCTGCCGTGAGCCGCATACATCTCAGCGAAGTGGGGATAGTCAACAACCTCAGAGAGGCAATGAAACAAGCACACAGGAAAAAGTACTGCGAGAACATGTGCGCTTGGAACCCGACACTTGTAGGCCCCAGAATCTTTCGCAAACCGTAGAACATGTTTCGCGAAACATAGCCTGGGCTTTGAGCGGATGGAGGCCAGGCAGTAGAAAAATGTGAGACATGCCAATGACACGGTGCTCAAATGTGTTGTTCATGCTTTCAGGCGTGCCTCCTCTGTGGAAACCCTTTGGAGGCAAAAGGAAGAGCACAGAGCCGCGCTTCATCTGCAGATGGCTCAGCAAATATTCTGCCTGTCAAGGCTAAGGCGGCTAAGGCCAAGAGGTCGAGGCCACATGCCGAACATGCAAATGCAATCGAAAACTCTCGAGCCCTTTGCGACCCAAAACAGGCCTAACCACTTCGCAGCAAAGCGGGAGTAAAAGAAGCTTAAGGCCCACACAAGCTTGGAAGCTGCAAGGCGATGCTTGGTGTACCGGAGAAGAGCGGCCGCTGCCTCGACGTACTCGCCTTGGCTGTAGTCATGGGAAACTATGTTTCACCAGTGCTCGAGCCCTCCAGCCACTCTTCGAGCTCAGGCGCGGATGTTGAAGGCCGTTGGGTCCAAGCGCCCCTCATAAACTCCCGGCAAGGTCTTTGCAACTCCTGAGCGGCCACCTACACAGTCTCTCATGTGCTAGTGCTGTTCTGCAGCCCAGCAGCGGAGTAGGTGGATTGGCAAGAACGGAATTTGACGAGATGGTGTCCTGCTGAATGCAGCATCAAAGCTCGACACATTCTGAAGGAGAAATCCCAGCGAGTCCAATCCTTTCCTGTTACATGTCGAGACTTGTAAGTGCGAGTTGCCTTGCCAAGTCCACGAAATACGGCAAAGATCCTGTGCAATTGCATCGCTGACGCTCGCGGAAGCAAGCATTACACAGCTCCTGCAGCTAGTATCTCATAGTGGCGAAGGCAGTCCCACCCGCCCTTCGGCCGAGTGATGGCGAACCAGGCCTAGATGCAATCGGTAAGGAGCAACTTGCACTATTAGGCAGCCCTTTGTGCTTGCCGCGCGTGTGCTCATAGCATGACTGGAGGTTGCTGTGTCGTCGGTGCTTGGTGTCTGTATCCGCGGGCGGTGTGTCCGTCTAAGTGCCTTTGGGTAGCCGTCTCGAGGATCCGTCACGTGGCTTTTCGTACCCGAGCACTTTGGACAAGCCTTGAGAGAATCGGCTCACCGCCATCAAAAATGACACCTTCTCTAGGACCTGAACGTGGTTGAGGCAGGATCCTCGAGACAGGTCCCTCCCTGTTTCTGCAGCACCATCTCTGTGGGATGTACCCACGTTTTCGAGGATGTTTCTATCGAGCTGTTGAATGTTGAGCTTGCAAATGAGCAACAACCGGTGGGCGAGCTCGCAAAGTTCCCCCAAAACGAAACTGAGAATCCAAGCCTGCCGAAGATGTTCATGGTATCCAGCGGTGTCATTGCCGCTTTGCGAATTGAATGTGTAAGTGCTTCGATCACCAGGCCATGCCAAGGCATAGTCGAAGCTCTTGACTGAAATGCATGGCCTGGCATTCCGAATTCCGAGCACCTACCTTGTCCAGAGTTGCGCCGTCTCAAAGTCACTGAGCATGCAGTTAGGCTGAAGGCCGCTGAGTGGCACTATGAGCTCGTCTGCGATGCCAATAGCCTTGGCTGCGGAGCACCGGTGAAATTCCAACCTGCAAAGCTCAACTTCGAAGTCGGGTCAGTTAGAGAGGAATGCTGGCAGGAGATGGAAATCTCCAAGATTATGCAACTATAGAATCAACTAGAGTAACTAGATGCAAGCAACGATGGGGAAAATGTCCAATCCTCCGGGACAGCGCTGCGGCGCAGGCCAGGGCGGCAGCTCCGGCTTCTGGTCGAAGAAATCTGAGGCGAGGCCGAAGCATTGGAAGAAACCTGCTGCATTGATTCGGGGACGGAGCATGATAGAGCATGTCATGTGAAATCACAAAGGAGAATTCAGCAAATTCAGCAGTCCCCTGCCCGCATTCGGTGAATGCTGGCTCTTCGGATCCATGGCTTGCAAGGATGCAGGGTGAAGGTGACTTGGCCTGACACGCACAACTAATCTCACGGCGGCAAAACTGAAAGCCTAGGAATTCAGGGAGCGGGCCTTAGCTGCACCGCAGCCACCACACCTGCAGTGGGTGCCTCAAGGTGGACCAGCGACCGGCGCCGAGATGCCTTGCACCACATCGCGCCTGGAACTCGAAGGTCTGGCGGCAGCAGGCTTCGAAGGTCGGATCAGCGCCTTGTCAGGAGCACTGCCCGGCAGACTGCAAACTCGATGACTGCAGTTGCAAAATCCTTCTCATCAAGCCTGACCTTTACACTGTTTACCCTTGTCACGAGAAGGATGAACTGGCGGGTGATTGATTGACGATCACATGGAAAGCCCGGAGGATTAAGCTTCTCGGCCCAAGACCGGTTGCTGTGAGTGGTGGGTAGCGGGGCGGGGCAGCTGTAGCTCTGTAGAAACGCATGGTCAGCAGCGCTCGGTGCCCTCAGTTGCCTGGAACCACACT
>BGNK01005062.1:5222-40431 GCA_003297005.1 Symbiodinium sp. clade A Y106 | reverse complement strand
TCAAGAAGCACAGCTCGGTAGCGCTTCTTTTCATGCTTGAGCCAAATGGTAACATTGGCGTAAGTTGGCTACACAGTCAGACATTACTTTACAAGAGGGAACATCGTAGATTCACAACTTTTGAAAGTGCTCTTTTTAGGTTTTAAACAACCAAAACCATTCAAAACGTGCTTTTGCAGCCTCCAAAAGCACGTTTTGAATGGTTTTTGGCAGCGAACAAGCAAAAAAACAAGGATTTAGAGATCGTGGTTTGGTTGTTGCAGGAATCCCTAAACCCTAAAATTGCTAGTGCAGGTTTCGCAGGAACACATGCATGCAAAACGTGCTGTTGGAGGCTGCAAAAGCACGGTTTCAGTGAGTTTTGGCAGCAGAAGCAGATCTAAAAGAGATTTAGGGCTCCTTGTCCCTTGCGTGGTTGTTTGAGGTTGTTTGAGAAGTGCCTCTTTTTAGGTTTTAAACAACCAAAACCATTGAAAACGTGCTTTTGCAGCCTCCAAAAGCACGTTTTGAATGGTTTTAGGCAGCGAACAAGCAAAAACAAATTTAGGGCTTGTTTGGTTGTTTGAGAAGTGCTCTTTTTTGGTTTAAAACAACCAAAACCATTCAAAACTTGCTTTTGCAGCCTCCAAAAGCACGTTTTGAATGGTTTTAGGCAGCGAACAAGCAAAAAAAACAAGGATTTAGAGATCGTGGTTTGGTTGTTGCAGGAATCCCTAAAGCCTAAAATTGCTGGTGCAGGTTTCACATGAACACAAGCATGCAAAACGTGCTTTTTGGAGACCGCAAAAGCACGGTTTCAGCGAGTTTTGGCAGCAGAAGCATATTTGAAAAAGATTTAGGGCTTGTTTGGTTGTTTGAGTGCTCTTTCCAGGCCCCAAACAACCAAAACCATTCAAAACGTGCTTTTGCAGCCTCCAAAAGCACGTTTTGAATGGTTTTAGGCAGCGAACAAGCAAAAAAACAAGGATTTAGAGATCGTGGTTTGGTTGCTGCAGGAATCCCTAAACCCTAAAATTGCTAGTGCAGGTTTCACATGAACACAAGCATGCAAAACGTGCTTTTGGAGGCCGCAAAAGCACGGTTTCAGCGAGTTTTGGCAGCAGAAACATNTCCCTAAACCCTAAAATTGCTAGTGCAGGTTTCACATGAACACAAGCATGCAAAACGTGCTTTTGGAGGCCGCAAAAGCACGGTTTCAGCGAGTTTTGGCAGCAGAAACATATTTAAAAGAGATTTAGGGCTTGTTTGGTTGTTTGAGAAGTGCTCTTTTTAGGTTTTAAACAACCAAAACCATTCAAAACGTGCTTTTGCAGCCTCCAAAAGCACGCTTTGAATGGTTTTAGGCAGCGAACAAGCAAAAAAACAAGGACTTAGAGATCGTGGTTTGGTTGTTGCAGGAATCTCTAAACCCTAAAATTCCCTAAAATTCTTAGTGCAGGTTTCACATAAACAAAAGCCAAAACGTGCTGTTGGAGTCTGCAAAAGCACGGTTTCAGTGAGTTTTGGCAGCAGAAGCAGATCTAAAAGAGATTTAGGGCTCCTTGTCCCTAGTGTGGTTGTTTGAGGTTGTTTGAGAAGTGCCTCTTTTTAGGTTTTAAACAACCAAAACCATTGAAAACGTGCTTTTGCAGCCTCCAAAAGCACGTTTTGAATGGGTTTAGGCAGCGAACAAGCAAAAAAACAAGGATTTAGAGATCGTGGTTTGGTTGTTGCAGGAATCGGGCGCAGACCTTCAAGATCAAGATGCACGCGTGGTCCAGAGTTTGGCTTTTGTACTCATGCCATCGCAACATTGTTCATTGCTCTGTTGACAGAGTTAACCAAGTAGCCACGGCCCTTAGCAGGGCCGCTGCACGGGGCTTCGATGGGGACTGGGGAGAAGTCATGTGGCAATGACCTGTGACAAAAAGGCACTCGTCGTGTTGCATGCACAAGTATGAAATAATCCTGTTGCATGTGCAGCAACAAAGCTGCTGATGATCTGGCTCCGAGTTTTCCATTCCTCTGCTGGTGTAGTCCAGCTCCGGAGGACCAGCGCGCGACCTGCCACTTGACTTGCATTTTGCGGATAGACGATCTCATGGACATTTCTAGATGCTGGATCCAGGAGGTTACTTGCATAGACACCAGCAATGCAATGCAGGATCTGACTGTTGTTTACATAGACATGGGAAGGACCAGGTTACTTGTGCCTATGCCCCCGGGGCATAGGCACAAGTAACCCTCGACATGTATGTCGTGCCCTTGAACCCAGGATGTCGGACGTCGAAGCCGTCGATGGCACCGACACTCCCGGTCCATCCTGGAGAACCCCATCGTCGCCTTCATACTCAGCCAGGACAGGCAACCACGAGTCCTCAGACATTATGCTTTAAATCTTTGCTCTCCATTGAGATCAAAAGCTTCCATGCACAGGATGCCACAGCTGTAGATGCTGCCTTGAAGAGCAGCGAATTTCGTGAGTACCTCATGGATGTGGGGCGAGAAGAAGAAGATGATTTCGTGCTGCTCTATCAGCTTTCTTCTTCGAGTGGTCAGGATCTCAATTCTGTCCTGTCCGCTTACCACATTCAGCAGACATCGGTATAGACTTTGCAACATAACCAAGGTCTGGATGCAGGCTGGAGGGAGGTCTCCCAGCACACAATGTGTGAACAAAAATCGGCAACTGTGTACTGAGAATCAGTGGTCCGGACAGCTGCTTCTCTGAGATTCTGTGCGTGACCTTTTGTTTTCATTCCAGCTGGCACTTGGCATCTGGCTGCCCACACATATCTCACTGCCTCTTGCCTGGCTGCCAAAGGCTGAAGCTGCGAAAGGAGACCACGGATCCGCTGATGTACACCTTCGTGTCCGGACATCAGCGGGCCAGGGCTATGTATGGCATCGCATTGTGGTGTCAGAAACTTACAGTGTCTGCAAGGCTGATGTGATGTGTAGCCGTGCGTACTTCCGCGCTCGGAACCAGAAGGAGGCTCCTGACTGGGCCCTCGAGATGATGCGGAAAATTCCTTGCAGCATCGAAAGCTTGACCTTGAATCAGGCAAGTGTGGCAGGCTCCATGCTTCTGATCGCTAAAGACATGCAAGCATCTCCCTGTGTAAGCTGTGCAAGACCCTGCAGGCTTGGCGCGATGTGTGAGGAATTTGCACACGACGACGGCTTTCACGTACATCCAGCTGCTGTGCTTGGCACATGCAAGAAATTGGATGCTGCAGGAGCTGCATGCCTGATCCATGTTTTTCAAGATAGACCAAAGCGGCTGAGCTTTCGAGCTTTCAGTCTCCCATTGACTGGTTGCCCAGCAGGGTTTCCTTGCAACTTGCAGCCTCGTGGAACTAAGGCTTCAGCAGCTTCTGCAAAAGGAGATTGCTGGCCTAGCCGATGATGAGAAGATCTTCGGATGGAAGCGATTGCGTTCTGTCTTCAAGCGAGTGACCCCGCAGAGCTTGGCAGTGTTGCTCGAGGCGCAGTCGCGCTACGGGCATGCCGCTTGGATGCATGGCTGCGAGGGCCCGATAATCCCCAAGGGCACTCTATGAGATGCCTTCTGCAAAATTTGGAAGTATTACTGCTGGTATACCCTCTGACTGTTTCATTCCATTTTCCTGCCATGCAAGGCAGAGATCTTCCCGATCAGTTGGTGGAAAGACACACAGCTGCTGCTGCCTTCGGAAAGGGAGCGGTCGGGCACAACGAACATGCAGCCCGAGTGCCAGCTAGCCTTCGTCAAGAGACTGGCAGCCGAGGCTTGGGCTGCGCATGTTGCACGAAGAGCCTCAGATAACGTGGTGCATACATTGCATGCAGCGACAATGCACACAGTTTCTACCGACAGCTGCTGCTAGGTGCACAAGGCGATCGAGAATCATGATGCTGCCAAGTCGGCCGAGTTGTCGAAGGTCGCGGTCGCGGCTGGCATTAGCGTTGCCAAGGTGGATTCTGCCAAGCGTGCACACATCAAGGATCTGGCATTTGCTTTTGCCAAGGCTTGGCCTCGGGGGTGGCAGGGTGTTGCACGGCTTTGTATTGGGTGCAGATTTTTGTGCTATGTTCTTGTGGGCTTTGCACCTGCTTTCCAGGCTGTTTACGAGCAGCCTGGGATCGACTTGTCTGAGCGGGAGAAGAATGCGGTGTTGGATGCTTTTGCAGCCGGGGAGAAGAATGCGGTGTTGGATGCTTTTGCAGCCGGTCTCTTGGATGGCGTCCTGAAGGCCAATCACCCTGTGCGCATGTGGCCAGCCGTCACACGTTTCAGGGCTGAGGAAGCGGAGGCCCTCAAGAAGGCCAAGGAGGCGGAGGTTGCCCAGCAAATCCGCGAGCAGCGCAAGCAGCTGCATGAAGCCCTGCAAAAAAAGGATCTTCGTCTGATACTAGATGACTTTGCTACATGTAGACTGCATGCTCAGGGTTTTCTTTTAAGTGTTTGCGGCATCTTGGACAGACAATGACATCCTGGGTGCCCAGATGGCACTCCTGCGAAAGCAAGTGGAAAATGTGTGGCTTCAGGTGAAGGACAAAGCTGCCGAGATGGTTTCCGGGCCTACGGACTCATCGCTGGAAGCGACAAGAGGAAGCAGGAGCAGAAGCAGCAGGAGGCAGGTTGGGGGTAATTCTGCTGTGTTCGCAACGACCTGCATTGGTTGAGACGAACGCCTCTGATTTCTCCTGGATCAGACGGCCCGCCGTTTCGAGATCTCGGACTTGCGAGCAGGGCAAGACAGTTACTGATGGGGTTTAATTGCGGCCTTATATACTCCGGCCATTGAAAATTGCCCGAATTGTGGAGCAAGACAATGCTTTAGATGTTAGTCATGTATCTCTGAGTCGCACATGCACACATCAACGGCCCCCACCCATCGATTGAATCGACCGATCGGCCGAATCGGCCGCAACAAGAATTGATCGAATCGATTGTTCCCACCCTGACGTGAACACGGGCACAGCCTGTAAACTTGGCAACCACAGTGCAACAGGGACACCTGGGTCCACGCAAACATTTAACTTCATTTAACCGCGCTTTACTTGGCGCATGTGCGGCAAAATTACAGACAGGCTGAGGAGGATGTTCCGGGTTTCATCTTTGGATTAGGAGAATGCCTAGATTCAGTCTTTTGGGCTGAATCTTGGTCATGACTGGGTTTTGTGAAAGAGTTATTCTGAGAAGTGTTTGTCCAGAAGTCCAGTCCTTGCGTGCAGAATCTGACCAGGGATGTTTTGGCCAGGCAATATCTGACTAGAGTCTGACTAGTAGAATCTGCAGCCAGAGATCTGTCCATGGCACAGGTGCTGGGTTGAACTTGTACAGATTCTCTGCGCAAGTTGTTAAGATCAAGCTTAATCGAGGGCTTGGTACACAGACCCACGTGCAGCACGTAATGCGACACCAGAGGGTTGATCGCAAAACATTGCACCTGCAAAAAATCTGTCTCAAATCCCAAGTCATAGCACAGGCTCGAGGTAAACTCTCTGACTGCAGAACTTGTCCTTGAGCATAAACTGCGAAGCGCAGCTTTGTTAATTGGACTAGAGAGTCAACAGTATGTGACATTCGACAGGGCAGGAATGGACGAGAAATGTCGACACGTGTCTTTCCGGGATCCTGCAGATCCCGTTTCAACAGCACTCAGATGCCATCAGGCACTCACTTGGACGGTCTTAAGTGACAGAGTCGGCTACACTGCCAGACGCAAACCGAATCACATGCTCTGACCATTCGCTGATGAAACCTATGCAACGGTGGACAAACTCGTAGAATCTGCACCAGTGTGCCCCCAACTCTCCGCTTTTTCGTCTGGGTAATGACCAACAGGTGGGAATGCTTTCTCCGCGACCACCGCCCACAGCCCGTTAAGATTAAATCGATTGTCCGGCGCTGGTGGGTTGTGTTCGTGTATCTACTAAGTTTTTCTAGAAAAACCTAGCTTTGCCCACCAAACTTTGGGAGGCAACACCTCTATCTCATTGCAGACTGTCTGCCACGCCGGATGAAAACTCATGGCTTCGACCGTGCTTCTATGACACTATGATCCTAAAGAGTCCATCGTGACTCTCCGAGGCTGCGGTGTTCTCATGTGGCTTCGCGCACTGCCTCTCGAGCATTGTGGCATGCAAAACCCGACTCCATCAGCTTGTTGAATTGCTTCTTAGATGCCTGCCCACCAGCCCACCCTGCCCAGAGTTTTTACACATAGCACCAGCACACCATGGCCAAACACTTTCCCGATTGCTTCCCAGATTTCCAGCACAGTAGCAAACCACCGGGGTCTGTTCTGTTACAGGTAGCTGGTCAGATAGTTTACAGATTATGAACCTGCCAAACGACCCTAGTCACTTGCTGGACACCTTTGCTTCTCAAACACTGGCCAGTGTTTCTACAGAATTACTTCCTGAATCGCGACCCAGGCATTACCAGAACTTAGGCACACCATACCCAAAAAAACTCTTGTTGTGGCCTGGCGCGGCGGGCCCCCCGTCGTCGACCAGCTCCTTCAGGCAGTGTCTTTGGCCGACTGCACAGATCCAGGCAAGTCCAGGCCTGAATGGAAGGGTTTCCCTGCCTCGGAGCAAGTTTACACAAAATCGGCTGTGTGATTCAACGAATGCTCAAGTGCCGAGCACTTTCAGCAGTGACCTCAATCAGCGAGCTAGTTTTGTGCGGCCATGACCTGCCATCTTGTGCGGTGTCTGCCAAAGCTCCCAGCGGTGGTGGTGGGGCAGCCAGTGCAGCCGTCTGAGACAAACAGTCGCGAAGCGCTTTGAGTCTCTTCGTCTTCGCTTTAAAGTCCCTCTCATGTTTTGCGCAACGGAATTGGTCCCTGAAAGTCAGTGTAAGAGTTGTGTTCAAGCTTGGGCAGGTCGGGATGCAAGCTTTCATGTAGCCTTGTCGCTTCACATCATGTTTGGTCATGCAAGTGTGTCCTTGAGTACGCTTGGCCCTAACATCCGAGGATTGTTAACCTCCGATCGCTGCGAGCCTTGAAGAAGTGTCGAGTCTCCTCTGTAACGAGATCGAATGGGACAGCCTCGTCATCCATCACGCATTCGGTGCACACAACACTTTACAGCAGCTACTCGACATTGCAGCTTCGTGAGAGCTGTGCGTTGTCGAGCATTCCGGCCCTTGCGAAAGGCAAAGCCTCAGGTGACTCGCCAAGGCTTTGTCACATTGGCAAGGCACGTGAAGGACAGGGTCTCGCACAAGACCTTGCAGCTGCAAAGCCGGTAGACTTCGCGAGAGCCTGCTGAGAAAACCAGTCGCATGCAGCACTCTTTCCAGGCACACTCAGCTTGACACGTGAGTAGTGCCAAGCCCACTTGCTCATAGAAAGCAGTTGCCTGCCAGCCAGGCCAGGCCGAAGTCCATGCAGCTGATTTGGAACTGCAAACTGCACCAACACAACTGCTCACAGCCTGGAGTTGAAAAGACTCGGGGCACTGCCTCAGTTAGATGTCTCCACAGGAGGGGAGGACCAGACATCTGACTCGGTTTCCGACAGGAAAAGCAGCGACATGGGCCCATCGCCTCAGTTCGAGATTTCAACTTTTCACTGTTAAAGGACGTTGCATGCAGGGGGAGAAGAAAGCCGGATGCCTCGTCGATGTCCCTGAGCTTCTGTTGCAAGATGCAGTGTTCTCGGTTCCTGGTGGCAGCACGCGAGATTTTGATCGGTGCCTGATTAACAATGGCTAACCTTGCACGCGCACAATACCTTTTCGTCCATTAAGTCGGGGCAAGATAATTCGGTAAGATGATGGACCTCAACAGGTGCCGTGTGAAACATTGCGTTCAGGCGTACCTGAGCGGACACACGCAGGCGGATTGCATGCACTTGTGAGAGAATTTGCTTCGTGCGGCAGCCTTGCCTCAGGTTCTTTGCCCTGTCAATGCCAAGAAGATCCAAGAAGAGTATACCCAGTGCATGTCTATGGCCGTTACACCCTGGATCGCCGATCAGAGATTGAAACAGTTTGAGGATGCCGTTTCCATGATGCACAAGCTGGTTTCAAATCTCATGGCCGCTGATGCCTCTTTTGCTGGCCGGTTTATAAAGACTGTACATCAGAGATGACGCGCTTCACCATCTCATCCATGTCGACGAAAAGGCTCGTGGTGAATGGGCCGCAGGTCGACACCTCGTACCGCCACGGCGGACCATACGTTGAGTCGCGATCAACGAGCGCATGGACTGGGCAGTCCTGTCAGTTTCACGCCAGCCCATTACAAACACACTGTAATTGATAGTTGCTCAGTTACTCCCATGTAAACACAATGTCAGCCACCTTGCGTTAACCCCCTCTTGTGCCTTCAATATGCAGGGTTCGCTAGTGCATGACCATGGCAGGCGAAGTGGTGGATTTACCAACCAAAGGCCCAAGGGCCGGATGCCCTTGGAGATAAGTTCTCGAGCGATGGCAAAGGCGATGAAGGCTCCGGTGCCAAGTCCCACAAAAGCCAACGGCGCGTCCCCAGCCTTCGCATCCTTGATTACAAAACTCCACACATGCAAAGCTTCTAGTGGGTGACCTTTTAGAATCAGCTGCGGCTCCTCCACGAATCTTCGAGCCATTTCTTGGGCATCAAAGTCCCGCTTTTCGTCATCGATGATATCCTGTCCGAGCCAGCACAGCTGCGATTTGCATAAACTCTACACTCGCATGAAGCAAGTGTCGCCATCCTTGCTCAGCAGTTGTCGTGAAGGGACGTCGGCACTGTTGCAGTGCCACTGGATCTGCGACTGCTCGTCAGTGAAACTTACCTGAGATATGGGCGTGCAGAAAGCCGGCATCTGCACACGTTCTATCGCTTCTCTGCCAGCTATGCATACTGTAGGCCTCACAACCCGGGCAGGCATGGAAGCTACAGCAGTTTCCGACCCCTTGGTCGACGACCTGTCGTCAAAAGCAGCCCGTGCACAAATCCCAGTGGACAAGGCATGAAGATGCGGAGACTAACTAGTCTCTTGACGGCTTCCATCCTTCTGTACCTTCCTGTGGGGCTTCCGTCAAAAAGGGCCAGCTGGGTGTTTGCGAAGGAGGCCACATGTCACGGACTAGTTGCTTCCAAATTGCACCTTGGACGTCAATGGCTGAGTCTGACGCAGCCTGCTGAAAAATCTCAGGCGATGCTTGGCACACCTGTGCCAAGAGCTCAAGCCGCTGAATTGGCTTCGGAGGCGTGCCGCCGCTGACAAACGGCTCTCCCTGGCTTTCGACAGGCTCGCCTCTGGCTTGCATCGCCTAGGTCAGCGCAGTGAGCAGCTCTTGGCAAAGAGCAGGCATGGGCACTGAACGAGAACTTGGAGCACGTTTCTTCCAGACCTACGCTCGTCTGGAGATGTCTGGAAATACAGGTAGGATGTCGAACATGGTAGCTCAAAGACCCACGTACTGGCTTTTCGGAAGAGCAATGCAAGCAAGTGTTTGTTGCCAAGATTGTCACCTAGGCTTTTTTGTTACGGTTTGATCAGGATTGCGACACAGCAGCCTCACTAAGGGGTTCCAGTGGAGAGAAACGGATCGCCAAGCAACTTGTAAGGCCTCGATGGCCTTTGGAAGGTCGGCTCCCGTGCCCACGGGGTCCGGCACGACTAGCAACCGCCTGCGTTTTTTGGGGAACATGCTTCAGCCTTTAGCATCCAGTTTCGCATCTGGCATCCGGCCTCTTCTCTCCCTTCGTCTGGCTTGGAGCTGATCGCTGCACTGGTAGCCAGAGCTTCGAGCGCACTGCATTGTCGCTGTGATCCGAAGGGGTAAACTCTCTTCCCTTCTCCATTGCATCCAGGAAGCCTTTAGCTCAGCTCAGTCAGGAGAGTGCTTGCAGGAATTTCCGAAACTTCACGAATACATGCAGACAGGCTTCGTGCGAAACGCCAGAAAACCTTCTGTCTCAGCGACTTCCCTACAGACACTGTGCCATGTCATGATGCACTGCGAAACACACTCTTTCCGCCTAGGAGCTGCCTGCTCCTTCTTCAGAATCGGTGGCTTGTGCCCGTCATGATGTACGATCACTTCCCTGAAGTTTGGATGGATGAACAGCGGAAGTTCTTCATACTCCATGTACCTCGGCATGTGCGCAAATTAAGGTGCAGTCCCCTGCTGGCATGAGAAACGACGGCTAGTAGACGAACCGGATTTAGGGTGCAGGCCCGCCGCGGATGGTTTTCATCCGAATTGCTCCAGCTACAGATCGTTGGAATTTGCAAAGGGGCCTTGATGCGGTCTTTGCCCATGGGTGAAAGGTGCTTGGGAGCCGTGCTGGTAAACAGCATGAGGAAACGGAACGCCTCCTTGCAGGGAGGTTTTCCTAGTTCTCACTGCAGGTCCATGGTTCAGAAAAGCGGTCCTGCAAGTCAGGATCTCCTTCAGTCGCCAAGCCGGCGACGTGCACGAGGAACTCGCCACCCATGTCGAAGCCCATCGCTCCATCAAAGGGTCCATTCCTCGATGTGCGGCCGACTGTGGCAAGCAGAGTCGAAAGCAGGCAAAAGCACGCATAAGCACTTTCCTGCATCGGCTGTATCTTCATCGAAGCCTCTCTCGGAGGAAGGTCTTGAATTCCTTCAGCGTCTTCTCGAAGCCGTCCCATGTTTCCCGCTGACAGTTTGCATAGGGAAGGCGCTCGAAGTAAACTGTGAAATTCGGACCAAATGGCTTCAAAGAAAAGTCGCCATTCCATCCGAGTGGTACGGCATGTGGGCCAGTCCAAATCGTCCACTCAAGCTGTTTCTTGCAAGGCATCTCTTTGAAGGTGCTGTTGAGTTGCATCTGGGCGACCTGAGAGCATGCAGAAAGGTCTGTGCATGGCTGCATATGAGCGAGACAGTGCGTCTATTTGTCCTTTGTTGTATGCCACAACATCGAAAATCGCTGCCACGTGCTACAAACCCTAAGGGTCAGCGCTACAGCTGCGTGCTTCAATGGAGGGGGGGGGGGGCACCGGGGTACGCACTTAATATCAATATCACGCGCTCTTTTTTGCACAAACACTTGGAAGAAATCCCTAGGGCGNGATGTAGTTACTCGTCTGTGGGTGTTGAACCGAGCATGTGATATGGCCGTGGTCTGGCTCATAGCGGAGTGTGGGTGTGCTTTGTGTGGTTGGTGGGGGGGGGGGGGGGGGGGGCCGGGGGTTCTCGACATAATTACAATTGGCCGGGCTTTATTTTGCAGCAAACTTTGGGAACATATCCATGGGCAGGGCAGGGTCCTTACAACGCACCAAGCTAAGGTGGGAATTCCGCAACCCAGTGCTTCCTCGGCTTCGCCTTTTTTGTGGGACACTGTCTTCGACAGTTGCGCTTTGCAGGTAGCAGCCGCACGACATAACCCGCAGCGCGAAAGTGCAGGCACCACAAGATCAGGGGGACGAGCGGACCGAGGGAGACTGGATGGAGGGTGTTGTGCGTGTGTGGGTGTGTGTGTGTGTACACCCTGATTCTAAGCTAAGGGCTCTGGTGAACACTTCTTGAATTTCTATAGTTGCAAAGCAGGGGGGCAACGGCCCATCTTCCTACGTTGCCCAACAAAGCTATGAGAGATGTGGTGGATGAGAAGGCTGATCACCTTCTTGTACCTGCTTATACAGAGGATGGCAACCAGGCCAAGCCACAAACCTGGCATGCCGAGAGAGTGCGCAGTGCGGTGTTGTCGTCAGCTTTCAGGTTACTTAGGCGAATCCCTACCGACATCAAGATCTTCCCAGAAAGTGTGAGTGGCGGTGTCAACCTATACTCCGTGTGCGGCCTTGTCGCTACCGGCAACACTCGCTCATGCGAACTGCCAGGGTACGTTGTGCGGCCCATCATGGTACCATAACAAGTCGTACTCCTTCGGGACAGACTAATGACTAATGGAGCGTACCGCACTTGATGGTGGCTAGCTCTTATAGGCCCAAACGCTCCTATGGAGCCAACAGTGGAATGGTGCCCCGATTTTGACAGGTGATGGGTTTTCGTGACCAAAAGGTCCTCCGGTGACTCAAGTAGTCGCATGGTGCTCATGAAGGAGCGTGACTTCGAGCGTTGATCAGTGTCAGCTCATGGTTTCTGGTAGCATCTTGGCTTGAATTCTTTCTGTAGGCCGTAGCTGTTTTCTGTGTTTTGTCGGCATGGCGTCTTCGTCTGATGCTGAATTGGTTGGTGTGGATATTCTGCAGTATCCTGTCGAATCCGAAGTCAGTGATGTGACAGCACCGTCTCCTTCGGCGATTCCATTGCCGAGCTGTGGGTTCCCTTTGCCATCTTTGCAGGATACTACCGAGGGAAGCTCAGGACGGGACGTTCCAGGACTGAACGTTTCAGGACCGTCAGCCTCAGGTCTCTGTGAATCACAAGTTTTTGAGGGACTCGACTTCTTCTCGTGAGAGTACATCTGAAGCCCCGTCCGAAGACAGCGACATGTCGGTCGGTCAACCAGCAGCTGCTAAAACATGTTGGGAGTGGAGCTTTGTGACAATGTTATGCAGGTTGAAGCCAGTTCTGCAGAGGATACGTCAGATGTTTCTGTCTTGTATGACATGGCGACTTCCCGCCAAACTGAACAGGCATCGTTTCCTGTCACAGCCAGCTCGAGTCAGGTTCGTCCGCCTCCCCCACCTCCGGCACCTCCTCCCACTTCTGCAGGTATTGATTGCACTCCCACAGCACCTCCGAAATACGCAGGGGACACGCGCCTCACTACCAGCGGTCAGGACCTGCATACAGAGTTGGTGCTATCTAGAGTGGTGGGTGGTGCAGTCAGTGTCAAGCTTAAGGTTGGCAAAGTCGAGTCATCTTGAAGGCCGCAGCTGAGCAGGAGCGTAACATGCTTGCTTTGGTCAAGCTGTGCACAACTGCAGGCATTCAACCTCCTCCCCCGTTCGAGCTGCGTTATTTGGCTACCGTGATGTGCCAGTACACCGGGGATTCCACTCAGATGTTTGCACATGTCAGGTGCTTGGAGTCCAAAGCTCATGTTTATTGGTCGTTCGATTTGCGAGAGCCGTTTGTTCCGCATGAGGACCTTTAAGCTGAGCAATGCAATCTGTACTATTTTGCACATGGTTCAGACACTCCGGGCATTGAAGGCATGATTTTCTCGCGATTCATAGCTCCGGCCACTATAGCCGACAGCGCTGAAGCTGTTGGTCACTATTCACAGGCGACTCCATGGAACGATGATGCATCGTTCATTCAGACCTTAGATAGAGTGACTAACTCAGCGAAATGGCAGTGCCCGGTTATCACTCAGGACTACACCAGTATAGCAGGCACACAATTCGTGCTCAAATCCGGCGGCGGGGACGAGGCTCAGCAGCAGTGCCTTATTCATGGCGTGGTCCACTTCAAGAGAGACCACAAGTATGTTATGCATAGCGGCAGAACCACTATTGCCGGTTTCACAATGGCAGTAGCTAAGCAATTCACACCACTACGAGATGCATCAGGATGCCCGCTTTTTCAGGTTCCTCGGACACATGCTCAGCAGATCCAGCGAGGTTCGGGATACTGATTCGTCTTCCTCAGCACAAAGAGGAAAATCCAGGACTCCAGTCTGCTTTGTTGTCATGCTTACATGCCGCGTCGACGAGATTCACGGTCCAGGACTCCTCCTAGGTCGCATCGACGGAGTCAGGATTTTTCGTCGGGACGCGCGTCTCGTCATAGATCACGTACCAGATCTCCTCAGAATCAACAGGGACCGTCCAATCAGACGCCGAAGACATGGAAGCAGACTTCTCATGAGTGGGATTCGAACAGAGTTTATGGTTTGACTCTTCCGAAGATTGTGGCGTCGAATCGCCTTGCTCGTGAGCAAGGGATCGCAGGAATGGAGAGTATGGACGTTCCTCTACATAAGGTGATCTCGGGGGAACAACAATTGGGCCTTGCGGCAGGTAGCACATGGTCGAACTGTTCAGTGGGAAAACTTTCACTCGAGACAGGAAGCAATTTTCTGTGGAGTGCTGATGCGAGGGCTTCGGTCAGAACAAGCCGAACAGGAAGGCTCGGATTTTGTTACTGTCTTGAATGCATGTCAGAAGAAATACCTTCCCGCTGCTGATTTGCATGACTGGCCTGCTCGGTACAACACCATCAAGTGGTTAGCAGAAGATATGGTCAAATAATTTC
The DNA here is from genome assembly GCA_003297005.1 of Symbiodinium sp. clade A Y106. NCBI lineage: Eukaryota > Dinophyceae > Suessiales > Symbiodiniaceae > Symbiodinium > Symbiodinium sp. clade A. The sequence goes on along the minus strand of BGNK01005062.1, from coordinate 26,317 downwards.
GGAAGAAGGCTCCGGTTCAGGCCAATCAGCCTCTGCTGACACGACTTCAAGCGTTGGAGTCAGAAAATGCCAGCTTGAAGGGCCAATCATCGCGGTCAACCCGGGCAAACCCAACTCCTAATCATCCTCGGCGAGCAGGAACCCCCAAGACACGATCAGCACCTCCGCCCACCATGGAGGACCCTCCTGAAGATGAGGACGGAGCGGAAACAGCTCCATTCAGGTCACCGCTACCTCTCGAGGAGAATCCGTTCGAATCGCCGGACGGAGAGAACGCGCGGGATCCAGGACCGATCGCTGCGGAGGACACTTATGAACAGTACCTTCCGAAGCCAGACAGTGTTCTTTTCCTTGAAAGCTGTAACATCGAGGCTACAACCCTTAAAGGAGTCAATGCATGGTTGGCCACGACTGCATTAGGAAAAGGCAAGAACAAGGTCATTGATACTGCTGCTGCTGCTGCTGCTGAGTTTGTTGCTGCATGCTCAAAAATCGATGATGGTAGCAAGAAGTCAGTTGACAAGATTGCGGTGGAGTGGGGACTTTCGGTTCCATTAGCAGCCAAGCTCAATGAAAAGTGCTTGACTCGCTTGATTGCTGGCGCTCACCTGCTGGCCTCGCAGTGACTACAGGAAGGTTCCACAGTTTCCAAGGCGAACCGGAAGCAGTTCGTCAGGACATTTTTCCAATGGTTTACATCAATTCTTCCTGTGCTTTTTGTGCTACTACCTCACAGGATGGTTGACAGATGAATGTGGGTTAGATCCCACATTTTTCGTGTGCTTTGACATCACTCTCTTTGCCTAGGTTTTCCACCAGGTATCATCACATTCGAGGCTTGCTGATTCAGTTTGAAGCTCCTGTTGATTATCCATGGGACTGGCATCAACGACAGTCCATGGTGTATCTTCGTGTTTCTGTGACTTCGACGTTGCAGTCTGCCATGTTGTATGTTGGAGCGACTTCCGACAATGTGCAGGGTCGTGAAGCCACTCGTCGCAGAAAGTTCATACAATATGCTCGCAAGATCGCACTTTGAACCAGCGCTGAAGGCCTTTCACAGCAAGCGCAATTTTTATCATGGTATTCTGATTGCTTTACATCATGAGCCAGACATAGCCAGACGGGCTTTCACTCTTAGCCACGGAAGCTGCTTTGATTCATGCAGTTCGACCGCAGTTGAATTACCCGTGGGTTCAGGATGTCATGAAGGCACTCAGGATCAAGCAGACCAGATTCCGAATGTCACAAGCCAGGACAGGACTTCCAGGATTCGTAAGGCTTCTGCAGTGATCCGACATCATCATGGTGCCTATCATGCGCGCATCGTGAGCAACAAGGACATCTTTCTCTCTCTGTATCGTTTGGGGAGCGACAGTGTGCAGAAATTTGAAGAGTCACCCGGATTGCGCTCGCATGTGGTACCTTTACAGGCCATCTATCTTCGCTGCAGGTTGGTGGCCATCATTGATGAGCCTGTCAGGACCAGAGCAATCAGCCAGCTTCGACTTGTTCTTGAATTTCGCAAAGGACATTATCCCACGAACATTGCCCTCAGACTCCCTCCCCTGGCTCATGATTTACCTCGTGAAGTGCAACAGATTCTTCGTTTTCTTGTGCAACGAGAGCGTATAAATTTTCCACCATTACATTTACCATCGGTCAAAATGGTGGAGATCAAGGCTCGTGCATGGTCCCAGACAGTGTTCAACTTTCGCCCCTTTTTGAGGTCGTGGGTACCAGGGAATCCACAGGCATGTGCGTCCAGGACCTGGTGTTCATCGGAAACAGGACATTTGTTTGCACATGTTCGACAGATTCTTCCTGCTTCTCCTTTGGCAGATCTGAACCTGAATGACACGACTTTCTTGTCTGACAAGCAAGACTGCAGGAAAGGAGTTACGTATGTGGCGCAACAGGCGGAGACTACCTGATCGTGTACATTCAGGACTACTGTATTGGATGCAACATCAGCTCATTTTGCACCATCGTGCTTTGGAGTTTGATTGTCATGAGCTGCATCGGGAAATCACACATGACCTTCGAGTAATGCAGGGGCTGGTGTTCACACCTGCTTCCGCATTCACTTCATGTGGCATGTCCTTTGGCTTTTCATGCACTTTTGGACACAGCTTTCCTGGATGTCACGGTTTTCAAACGACGCACTGTGGGCATGTCGTCCATTCCTCAAATCCCGTTACCAGTCCGTCCCCAAAGGGTCTCGGAGATACTCTTGGGGATGCAAGTGGTCTGCATCTTTGCCAGTTGCTCGCATTCTGCCTAAGCCCAGCAAGGGATTTGCCAAAGGCCAGACCCATTATTGCTTGTGATCATTGCTGGCATTCCAGGTTGACAGCCTTTTTGGCAAAAGGAGTGTTTCAGATCATGACGGTGGTTTTTCCACCAGGACAGACATTTAACATGTTGTCAGTTCAACAGACGATTCGCACCATGTGGCATTCCATGATGGGTTATCCTGCCACAGAACCCACAAACATGGTGCAGGGCTTCTTTAATTCTGTTCCACATGACCGTATTCTGCAGGCACTCACTTTTACTCTGTATTTACTTCAGGAAAGATGGGGGAAGCCGTGGCAGGAACAGTATTTGCAGTTGTCCTCCTGCAACATGGACTCATCTTTTCGGGTATTTCGAGGCCGTCGCAGGTCTGCGGCACGCAATACCAGGACGATGCATTTGGAGGACCTTCCAGCGCTGACCGATTTCATGTTGCGTTCCAGTTTCTTTCAATGTGGCACATTCACTTTTAAGCAGATTCAGGGAGCCAGTATGGGCCCAGCTTTGGCACCGGTGTTGCGCACACTTGTTGCTTCCACCACTGAGTTCTTGTGCCTGCACACAATTTTCGCAATGTGTTGCATAACATTGGCCTGCACACAGCGTACGGTATGCGGACAATCGCGCCTTTCATTTTCACACAGGCATTCGACGCAACCCTTGGACCCAATTGCTGCTTAATTTGGAGTTTTACGGTGCTCCCATTCTGCTCGAGGATGTTCCTGAAGAGAAGTTTCTAGGAACCATTTGCTCGGTGACACAGGGAACGATTACCACCTTGCAGCCCGCTGATGCGACCATGCTTCGCACATCGAAATCTGCGGGTAATCGAGAACCTGTTCTTTCAGGCTTTTCCGCAAGGACTCGGACGATCATTCGGCTTACACGACCGATGCGATTGATACGGCCACAGGTGGAGGACTTAATTGAAATCTACCAAGGTCGGGGATTCTCTCGCAGATGTCTTGTACAGATTGCACACCGTCTTTTAAAACCTGTCGGCATTCAACTCCCAGAATGAAAACCAGAGAGCCTCTTCGTCAGCTTGCACGCTCAGGACCGCGGATTACATATTTTGTTCATGTGTTCTCCCTCTCTCGCATTCCTTTGACAAGCTTACTCGCGCTGTTCTGAGATCAAGTGTTCAGTTGCGCAACATCCACTTTGCGATTCGACCATCGTGTGTTAGGTTGCTAGTAAAACAATAGCTGCGTGGGATCGTCGCCATGAAACGGACTGCAGCGGAGGCCGGCTTTCCGGTCGAAAGCCAAACAATCCGAGTTACAGTATGCGCTCCTGCAGACAGATGCACGAGGAACGAACCTATGACGATTCCTTTGGTGTGTCACAATTCTGACAATGTTGATGCAGTGAAGAAGATCCTTACTTACAGGATCCGAGAAATCACAGGACGATGCCCGCACTTGCCGTGCTTCCAATTGCATCAGAATGGCAGACATACTCCGTTTACAGAACCGATTACAGCATTGACCACCTTGGACGCACTGCATTTCGTTCGGACTGCTACTGGCTTCAGGGATGCAATGAGTGGAATCAGACCATGACGACCATGTGACAGGTGCAGGTTCAACAAAAGGACTCTGCTGATGCAACTGTCATGTTGTGCCTCTCTCTCTCTCTCTCCCTCTCTCTCTCTCTCTTGTGTTTCTGTGGGCATGCACATGTCATGATCAAGCTTCTTCAGGCCTCAAGTCAGATCATTGTGCTCGAGCGAACCGGTAGGAGCCATAACATGTCTAAGCTCAGCGAACGATGGTTTATCCAGCGCGTATGCGGGCTTGGACGGGATCTGCAGCCAGGATTCACTTTGCAGCTCCGATTGTGCTTGCAATTCTCATTCTTTTCAGCAGTCTGCACATTCCGATGACAACTCCGAAGACATCAAGTCAACAGTTTCGAAAGGAGGTGGCGACCCGGATTCTGCAGAATTGTTCCATGCATCCGACCAGGATTCATGCCCGCCAGGTTCAGATAACTCAGCTTTACATGACGTGTCATGTCAGGGTAAGACCAAAGCCGAGACATCATCAAAGAAACGTCGTCTCAGCATGATGGGTGAAGATTCGGACGGAGTTCGAATCAAGATCACTCCGTGTGTAAGGGAACAATTCCGTCGACGGATGGAAGCCACCAAAGTGCCGGAGGACGACTTTTATGTGCCTAACAGAGCGCAGCCTATGCTAGATTTTCTGCAGAAGCCTGGTGATCGAGTGGTCAAGGAAACATCAGGACCTAAGAAACGTTTCCGGAGCACTGTCAAGCTTGTACAGCATGTGTTGCAGAAATCCTCAGCAGGCATGCGGAAGTGATGGCGCATTAATCTTTCAGGATCAAATGCCAGGACTTGCATCGATTCATGCAGATTTCCCCTCGTATGAGGGGTGTGTGTGTACACCCTGATTCTAAGCTAAGGGCTCTGGTGAACACTTCTTGAATTTCAAAGTTGCAAAGCAGGGGGGCAACGGCCCATCTCTCTATGTTGCCCAACGAAGCTATGAGAGATGTGGTGGATGAGAAGGCTGATCACCTTCTTGTACCTGCTTACACAGAGGATGGCAACCAGGCCAAGCCACAAACCTGGCATGCCGAGGGAGTGCGCAGTGCAGTGTTGTCGTCAGCTTTCAGGTTACTTAGGCGAATCCCTATCGACAGCAAGATCTTCCCAGAAAGTGTGAGTGGTGGTGTCAACCTATACTCCGTGTGTGTGTGTGTGTGAAAGCTCTGATCAATTGCTAAAGGTCTCTGGAATGCATTTCACCACTTTTTCGGAAACAGCAGGGGGCCTGAGGCTCACAGACAGGACTCAGGCCAACGAAAATGCCTGTCTGTTGAGTGTGATATGATCCTGGGACGCTGGGATCACGTACCTGCATTTTCCACCTTATGGCACCAGGCTAANGGGCCTGAGGCTCACAGACAGGACTCAGGCCAACGAAAATGCCTGTCTGTTGAGTGTGATATGATCCTGGGACGCTGGGATCACGTACCTGCATTTTCCACCTTATGGCACCAGGCTAAGCCGAGAACCTGGATTCTGCATCTGCATTTTTCAAACTCCGAAGCTACACTAAGGTTTGCAGTCATACCAAGGTTAGCTGATTGGCAATAAGAGGCGAAAGCTATTGGATAAACTGGATATGGCCACTTCTCCGTGTGNCATCTGCATTTTTCAAACTCCGAAGCTACACTAAGGTTTGCAGTCATACCAAGGTTAGCTGATTGGCAATAAGAGGCGAAAGCTATTGGATAAACTGGATATGGCCACTTCTCCGTGTGTGTGTGTGTGCGGGGGGAAACCTTGATTGTAAGGTTGAAGGATTTGGTCACCAGTTTTTCGTCAAGAGCGCAGGGGGGCCAGGCTTCCAGTTGCAAACCTGGTCCAACGAAGCTAAGCAAACTGGAGGGCAAACCTTGAGAGACGTCTCAAGGTGTATCTGCAGGTTTCATTCGAGCGCTGTGCAAATGTTTGGAACGCTGAGGGAATACTGAGGCATCATGGAGAGCAGTGGCTGTAAGCTGATGTCAATTCTCATCCACCGTCCCCCTGTTTGGGGCCTTTTCTCCTAAAGTTCTTGTTCAGCACTCACAAGTAGGCACAGTCAGGCGAGGAATCTGATGCCACAAAACGATATGGCCCATTAGCCTTACTTGCATTCTTGTTAGGAAGTGAGAAGCAAGGGCCAGTAACGTGCGCATCAATAGCGTCGATAAAGTAGCCTGCAGTACGAGTTGTCACACATCATCGTTCACACGCTATCTGCAAGGTTAGCAGGCTCTTCGCCCCCATCCTTGCTGCAGGGCCTTGGTTTAGACCTCTTCCCGTCTGGGTTGTTGCTGTCTTCTGCACGCGCCTTGCGCCGTAAGTCTTCACCCCCCCTTCTCCGTTGTAGATCTTTTCCATTCTTTTCCCGTTGTCTCAGACCCTAAACGTTGGGGTTGCCGCCATCTTCCACAATTCCCGTACGTTCTTCGTTCTGCATTCTTCGTTACGGGTTCTTGCCGTGTTCCGAGGTCTGTGTGGTTGTCATCTTCCACAAGTATTCCCCATTGTCGGTCATTGTAGGTGTGCTCTTGTAGTGACAATCCCCCTTTTCGCACCGAGCTTGGGGGTCAGGGTCGTTGCCATTTTTTGCAATTCCCAGAGATTCCTCACCTCGTATTCGCCAGACCCCCCGTTTTCACGCTGTTTGGGGTCAGGGTCGTTGCCTTCTTCCGCAAATTCTGTAAGCTTTTCGCATTCCCCCTTCGTTTTCCGTCGTAGGGGTTTACCCGTCTTTCCATCCACCACACGTTCCTCTTTCAAGTTTGAAACTTGGCTGCATTAGAAACCGGAGAGCGGCTATGACGACCACCGAGCGGAGCCGCTCGGAGATGCTTGGGGGGAAGTGGGTTGACGGCCGAAGCAAGGTCTGTGGACCATTTTCCTCCTCCTCCCCCTCCTTCAGACGTTATCTTCGGACAAAACATGCCGTCTTGCACCGAGTGGCCGTCTTGCTGACACCTCCTCCATGCAAGTATAGCATCTTCATCTTCCCGTCTTTTCCGAAACATCGGCTCGTTGGTGCGGGAAACGCCTTGCTCGGAGGCACAAGGTGCCGTACCTGCGCAGGTGCACCAGCGGCTACCCGGCTACCCGATTGGGCCCCACGGCCCACGCCACAAATATTGAAGATATGCCACAGCAGGATCAAGACTGTTGCTACAACGAGGCCGTGGTTCCTCTTCTGGAAATTCTGAACTCGCTGGTGCCCCCCCCAAGGTGGATGCAGGCTGGACTAGGTCCTTTCCAGCCACCTGGCCACGAAGAGCAGTATGCAACAGGCAAACTGCGGTTGTGGAACACAGGCATCGTTTTCAGCTGCTTTCAGGGCATGTGAAGGTCGAGATCTTCGTAGATTTTGCCCGGCCTTGAGGCTGATCCAGCCTTCAGCTGGGCCTGTGCCTTGGAGAAGGCAATATCTGAGACGTTCTCCTGCGCGCTCGAGCTCTCCCAAGACAGCTCCAGTCGACCTGACGTGCAAGGTGATATGACCCCAAGCATACATCAAAGGCAAATATTTCCATGCAAGTCGCAATCTCCCTGGAAGTTCGCTGGACTTCAAGCTTTGCCCGTCTCTCACCAGTATACCGCCTTTGTCGGCTCCACCAACCACTTCCCAGAACGAGGCCATGCTTAAGGGACGATGGCGAGGGAAGGCTGGTTTGATGGGGCTGTTTCGATGCGAGGCCTCAGGTGCCCCTTCAAGCCAGTAAACAGCTTCTCTTGTCTCCTGGCGTTTTGATCTATCAGCGGCTGGTTTGATTCTGTCGTGGCTGCGGCATTGCCTGCACGATGGAGACCTCCGCCATGCTCAGCCTGCCATTACAGTAGCTGCTCTGGACTCTGGCATGGGTTTCAGCACCTTTTTGCAAGTCGTCTGCCTTGTGCTTCACACCCCTTTGCGACACCTCCAAAGCCTAAGGGCCTATAAGGCCTTAATCCAGGATCTTGAAACCCAAGCTAGGCAAGAGCACCAGCCTGCAGGATTGGACGCCACCGATGTGCAACCCGTTTTCTGTCGTTCTTATAGTGGGGGTCGAGGGGTAGGCGTTGACAAAAGCCCAGGTGCTGCGTCCGGTTGCTTCACAGCTCCGTGGGGCCAGGCGTGGGCCCTCGTAGCTGTCCGGAACCTACAGCAGTCCACGACATTTGGAAGAAACGGTCGGCAACTCCTCTCTTGACCATAGGACCTGGTGCGCCAGTGCACAAAGGCATCGAAGCACCTCAGCACATGTTCTTCGATCTTCACGCGGCTTGCCCGGTCTTGAATGTGTACTGGTTCCAACAGAGATGTCAATTGATCTCGTGATAAGAAACCGAGTGACGCTTCTAAAGTTCTTGCCCTCGGCTAGATCGCCGGGGACGAAGACGCTGTTGGCCATGCCTTCTTTGGTACAGGCCTGGACGAATTGCCTCAGATAGGGCTTGAGCAAGAGACAGGTATGAAACTGGCAAGATTTGGGACGCGAACCACAATCTCAGGACAAGCTCAAGAGCTACATGTGCTTCGAAAGGCAAGAGGCGTTATGTTTGCCACTCGTCTGAATAGCACGTTGGCTGCGGAACCTGAGAAAGCTGCCACGAACCTGGTTGGGATCTATCATGGAGTGCACAAATGAAGGGCCAGACCTCTCGCGATCCCCACGATGCGCCCAGGCCAGAAAGCATTCATCAGGTCGCACAACACCTGCTCTGACTAAAGGAGTCATTATAGCCTTGTTAATGATGACAAGCATCACTCAAAAATAATGGCCTCGCCCGACTGCAAGGCATCCTGTGAATCTGTGCAATGAACTTGACATCACACTTCTGCATCGCAGCAGAACCGTAAAACAAATGACGCACAGGTTCAGTTCCACGGCCTGCAATGACCCACTTCCAACCTCAGCTCTGAGGACTCATGAACCCTTGACCTCCACATCTCAACCGCGAATGCTCTCTCTCCTCAATCCAGGTAAGGATCCGATGCAATCCCTGCGCCTGCAAGGCGGCTGTGAGGTTTCCAGAAAAGCGTTTTCATGCGGGGGCTTTGTGCTGCCTCGCAAGCCCCTCTGCCTCCTTATTTAGTTTGAAATCCTCAAGGCTTGATGGGGAGCTGTTTGTACTTGTCACGAACCAGCCGCACGTCCATGCCTCAACACATGCATGGTGCATTAACATGCATTAAGTTGATCTCGTCCCATGCGGTCTGCAAGATGTTCGTTTGTGCAGCAGGGCGTGTCAGGGTGAACGTTGGTGAACACTGGATAACAATGGACTGCATGACTCCGGAACTGTTGTTTCCAGCCTGGATCTCCTGTGACCGCATGGATCCATGCAGCCACTCGCAGTTCGTCCTCTCCTGAAGATCGGCCGATCTGTGGCATTGCTTGATACAGTACCAGAGGATTTGTTTCGCCAAGCGTCTGAGTTGCTGCTCCTGGTGGGCTTGGATGGAATGGTCCAGAATGTCGACGTTTCCGTAGTGATGTCGCTCAGCTGCGCCCGAAGCAGACTGGCAAAGGCACCATGGGCTTGGGAAGGACCACGCTCTCAGCTTGTTTAATCTTGCAAGGGGAAGTGTGACGAAGTGAGACCGCATTGGCAGGCAGCTGAAATCACCCGCGCACGAAGTTGGCTCTCGCAACTTGAACTGCCGCATAGCCATTCGCGCACGTCACGCCATGCTCTGCCTCGTGCTGGGAACCGGCTGGCCGGCATGCAGGGTTGCAGGGTTGGCCGCCCAGATGCAAAAAACGCATCTCGGGCAGCCAGCACGAAACGTCGGCCTTTGACTACTTGTTTTACGCTGTTACTATTTTATTCCACATCTGGTACTTCCGTGGCCGATGTTTTGAGGTTGGCAGCCCGAGATTCCAACCAATTTTTACATCTCGGGCGGCCAGCCCCAAGCATCGGCCACTGTCCCAGAAGTTGTTTGAATCCAACCGCAAACATCAGCCATCGATTTTTGCATCTGTGGCGGCCAACCAAACATGCCAAACGCATCCCCTAACGTGTGTGGTGTGCGCTTGCTGCGTGCAATGCCGGGTCTTGGAATTTAACTGCTACTGGTATGATTGCCCCGTGATGTGCAGAACGCAGGGGCTTGGCCACATACGGTCAGCCTCGCTTCTAGAATCTAGACTCAAAGTCTCGATTTTCCGGCCACTGCAGAGGATACAGCTACGGAGCAAGATGCTGCGGTTAAAGTATTGCAGGTTCTTCCCCCAATAAACTCTCAATTCGAACAGGTGGAGGGTCATGCGGAGGCTTCTTTTGATCAGAACCTTGGATCTTGGAGGCACCAGGGAACTCAATTGCAGGTATCAGCGCATCGTGGCAGGCCGTCTTTTCTGCAAACTGGAACCATCATTGTCCACACACTCACTCGCCTACTTAATGATCCCTGCCTTCACCCATGCTTGTGTGCAGACACAGAACCTTGCCTTCGCCTCCAAACGATCGACGGGAACGGATCGCCTCTGACCATCTCGCTCCTCCCAACGGTGTGGTGTCTTCTCTGCTGCCAAGCGCTGCTTCTCTTCGATTTTCCTGGCCTCGCGAGGTTTGTTGAATCGAGAAGCTTGCTGCTTCCAGCGCATGATGCATGGAGAAAGGCTGGCTTCTCCGACCCCACAGTATTGACACTCTACGGCGCTGGAAGTTCGGCCGCGGCACATACTCCACAGCCACGCTCCCTTGAAACGAGATCACCTGCATTCTCAGTCGTCAAAGCAGCAGAAGGTGACTGGCTCCACAATCGAGAATATATGTCTTGCGCCAGGCGCAAAAATTGCGAAGTGCTCACTCCCTTCCTTGTGGGCAGGCGAAATGTGACTTCGCCTTCGTCGGATCGTCACCGCCTGTCACAAAATCGCATCCACTCTGACATGGAAGCGTGTCAGGAACACCTAGCCTAGAATCGAAATGCGAACTTGTCGCTGACCTATGTGGCTGTTAGGCTATGTCGCAGCCTGCCCATCTGCTGTGTGTTCAACCACCTCTTCCATCTCCTCGTCGCCTGCGCAAACAATGGTTTGGACTTTTTGGCATGGCGGACCCATGCACGACTCCACGGGTCCACGACCCGCCTTCACTGATGCTGCCATCGTTGTCCGAAAGCTTTCCAGTGCCTGGCAGCAAGTGGGCCAAGTAGCGTCTGCAGGGTTTTCATGCGGTGCGTGGTCGACCACGCGACAATGCCTGGTCCATCGAGGAGCTTTGTCACATGGGCTTCCGTTGCAGGTTGGCCCTCACGGGTAGTTGGAACCTGCGCGTGCGCTGCAGACCTGACCATCGCTGCCATTCGTTGCCGACCGAGGTCCATTCCTGCCTTGGGCACGCACTCCAAATCAGCTTCAGTTGGCGCTCGGATCTGAATGCACACTGGATTTCCAGTTGTGCCATCTTGAGCAACACCCACAGCAGCAACCTCCGGCCAAGGCGCTCAAGGTCAGGCGACACTTGCGAACGCTCTACACTGCGGCCTGCCACAGTGTGCCAGGATCTAAATCGAAGCGATGGGTTAACTCTTGACTCTTCGACGGATCCAAGTCCAACTCAAGTAGCCTTTCCTCAGCAGGCCATGTTTCAGGAAGCTCCCTTTTTTCTCGAAGAATGAGCGCCCTTATATCGCAACCCAGGGTCCCACAGATCGGTAGACTCCAGGCTTGGCTGAGCCGGATACGGCGCATCTTCCAGGTGCTCGCTGCTCTGGAATGGTCGAAGCGCCAATCGCACCTGGTGTCAGTCAACATCTTCCTGGTGTGCTGGAGAAGGTACATGCTAGAGCACCTGCGGAAAGTCTCGGCGCACTCAAAGCACGTAAGCCTCTCGCGGAACATCGAGTGGGCGCATCAGCACGTATCACAACCTGGAGAGATTCTGCTTATGAAATTTAGTGCATGAAGGACGGATTCAGGCTGCAAGGCATACGACAAAAGATAGACCTCAACGCCACCAGGATCACCCGTGAGGCGAACTCGAACCTCGGGCGCACGCTTTTCCTGAAGCCTACTACTAGCCCTGCCATATTGCTATCGTGTTTCCGGATCTCCGTGAGTTCACACAGAGAATGCCCTCTATCACAGCAAGGGCACGCTGCAAATAATGGCGGTGGCCGTCGAGGCATCCACTTCCCAGTTTGGGGATGTCCGAGCGCGAGGAGCATTGAGAAAATCTAACAGGGCCTCGCTGTTGACAACTCCTGCCAAAAGCAGATACTGCCACGCCCACTACCAGGGGGCTGCATCATCAGACCGTCAAGCCAACGAGAGTGCGAGAAACTGCCAACGGAAGTGGGCTTTTCAACGGGAGAGCCGTCGGTGTCATATGCGGCCAGGCCAACCCGAAACAACGACATCTGTGTAACCCGTGCTATTTCTGCTCCTGTGTGCTGCCCAGCCCAATTGCCGAGGCGGGCACAAAAGCGGTGACAATAGGATACACTAGGTCAACCCTTGACCATCAGTCATCACTCGTGCTTTGACTGTAATTTCCGTGCAACTCATACCAGGTCTTCTGTGATGCTCGCATGCATCCTTGAGTCCTGGGAAGATGCGATGCGAATTAAAGATAGAGGCTTTGCGGCTTTGCAGCTTAGCTTGATCGAACTCCGCGAAGGGACAGTTGGTATACACAGCACCACGTGGGACCACCGGCACCACTGACAAGAGGAATTCACGCAAAAATCGGAGGAAACCGCAGTAGAGTCGAGAGAAACATGTCAAGTACATTGTGCAGTCTAGATCGACTAATCATTGGGCAGCAGCCGAGGCGACGATTGCAAGACTACGGCAACCATGCCTGCATATGCCATCATATGCCCACACTTGTAACATCGCCAATGCTTCGAAAATGACGAAGCAGCTCTGCAAAGCTTTGTTTGCTGAGACGGAAGCAACCAAAAAGTATCCAACCAAACAACAGAAACACGTATTCTCGTCGCATCCAACATGTAGGTGCTGGCCATCTGCTGGCCATCTTTGGAACAAGGGAGAAGTCGCTATTGGCGACTGGCTGCCCAACTCCTTCGTCCTCCGACTGCTCGGCATCTCCAACAGCGGGTGACTCTTCAAACAACTGCGACAGTTGGGGAGAAACTCTCGCGGAGACGGACAGCAGGCATGTGTGCGTGTCACAGACTCATAATTAAGCTCTGACAAGTTACTCTCAGCAGTCCTTCCATGTCCAGGAGTCCCACGAGATATCCTGCCAAAAGAGTGTTCGATGCCCTGAAATACACACATCTTTTGCTCACCCAGGGCGCAGTCCGAAAAGCTTGCCATAGCGCTCTTCCATCCAGTCACTCCGTGTTCCATCTCCACCGAAAACTTTCTGCCAGAAGGGCTCCTGCCAGTGTTAGATCAGCTCCTCACTGAGGTCGTGCTGCCAGTTGGCACGACTTCTCTTCGGCTAGTTATGCTGTCTACACCCCCAAAGAAGAAAACAAGCATGTGTACATCTGTGTGTATATATATATATATATATATATATATATATTATATACATATTGAAATAGAACGGTATTATACACAGAAGTGTGTTTGTTCGTACGTGCGCGCGTGCCTCTGTTTGTCTCTGTGTGTCTTCGTGTCAGTGTGTCTGTCTGCCCGTGTCTGTCTTTGCCTCTCCAGACATATACATATATATATATGTATGTGTATGTATAACATATATTTATGTATGTATTATGTGTTTTATATGTACATACGTATGTATATGTACGTACGGGCTTCAACCATGTCACGCGGCGGAGGCGTCGCTTTGGGTTTGGACACGGCGGCCGGGGCATGGTCGATTCTTGCTTTTTTCGTGGCTTTCCAGAAACCTCACTCACGAAGCGCTTATCTTTTTTGAATTCTTGGCGTTCCAATCCCCTCGGCGAATGCGTCCACAAGATCCCCGGAGCAGATGCAGGCTTTCGACCCAGCTTATCGCAACGTTCGAAGTCCAGTGCAGTAGTTACGACTCGGCAACATCTCCGGGTCAGCTTCCCGGCTCCTTCGGTGGAAACGGAGGCAGCTGCTTGCGGTCAAAGAGCTCAAGGAGCTTCACGTGGCATCTGTCAAGGGCCCGAGACTGTCAGACTAGACAAGTTGGTCGTGAGGCGAGGCATGCACGTGGCTGGTGGCCTGAGAAACTCACTGTACCGTCGTGCCACCACCCAGCACTCTTTGCCATTGCTAAGCTGCAAACTGTACACAACCTGATTGCATACAGGGATGTTTGCTATGTCACATCAGCACTCAATTAGACATGTTGCTGCTGAACCCGTGGTGCACATCCGGAAGTCCAGGAGCTTGACAACCTCAATTGTGAGACCATTCTGGTGGTGTAGCAGCTTAGCAATATAAGTGAATCGAGTCATGTCCGTCTGAGGATGCTTTGCAGAAGCTGGGGCCGTGTCCCCGTCTGGCATCGCTGCCATCGATCTAAAGCTTTCGGGTGGTCCTCAAGCTTCAAAATTGAGCCGTCTCAAGTCTTGATAAAGCTGCTCCTGGGTTCAGACACTTCATGGGGCCGCATCATGGCATGCGAATTCGCTTGAGACATGAGCTGTTACCGCTGTGTGTGGCTTCATGACCGGTGGCTCCTAAAGTGGTTGCTGCAAGAATACCAGAACCCGAAGTTGCCGACGCCATTCGGAATCTAGCAGGGCAGCCGCTTGGTGGCAGGATCCTCTGTGCGCAGCAATGGCGACGTTCGAACAGCAAGCAGAACCCAAGTGCTCAGATCAGGTTCGTCCTAGACACATCTTGTCTCTTGTTGTGAAGCTTGAGATGCAGGCGATTTCGACATGTGAGAAGCTTCATAACTCGAACAGCCCGAATCCCATAGATGGAGCGGAACTGCCGGGGCCTCCCAGGTGCCGACGCCTGGCTTGGCAAGCGTTCCCTTACAGGCCTACGCTGTCCAAGCTTGAGACTTGAGCCGTGCACCAGCCGCTGGTGCCGCAGAGTTGGCCTCGGCACGGAGTGCTGGTGCTGCCAAGGCCGTGCGTGAGAAGGTGTCTGAGATTCTGGCGTAGTCGAGCGCTGACAGCACGTTGACCAGGGAATCCATAGGAATCTAAGTTGCCGGGCCGACTGGTTACTGGTTCGTGGCTCGCGCGACAAGGGCGGGTCTGGGCAAGAGCTTGAAAACATCCAGTGCCCATGCGTTCGGGCCCCAGCCGATGCCAGACCTGTCATCGTGTCTCGCTTTCAGGTTTTTGCAACTCACAGATGCCGACACCTGCAGGGGCACCACGCGCCGGCACTGCATCTTTTCTCCGGAGCCGGCATCCGGCATGAGCTTGTTAAGCGCATGTAGGATGTAGAAGCACTCTACTCCTTCACAGCCGTCAATTGCAGCACATGGTTCTCCTGCCGACGATGGAAGCCGGACTTAGATATCTGGTTGAGAAGTCTTGCCCTCTGCCTTTTTTGGGAAACTTCCCTTGTTCTCACCAGTCCTGGTCCCAAGTCTCCACGGCACCAGGGCGTGCCCTGCGCACGCGGCGCAAAGCTTCTTCAGGGCTAGCAACTCCCAACTCGATGAGCAGTCGTGAGGCGATGGTACCTTCAAGAGATAGAGTTCAGTTTCTGTGGCACTGGAGATTGCGGAGCCAGTCCTGCTCGACCGATTCCTCCTCGGCAGTGCACGACAACTTTGCCACCTTTGCGCAGAATCTGTCTGACTTTCTCACCGTCGCCGCGCTGGACCCAGCAACCTGCACTTCGTTCATGTGTAATGACAGCAACCAGCACAGGCTTCTCAGTCTGCATGGTGCCTTCAAAAAACATTCCAGGAGCGCTGAAGTCTGGCACCGGGCAGTGGAACCATGTCATCTTACGGCTCTCCACCGCGTTCTTCATGTCCTCCACGCCTAACATTCGCAGCTCATCGTCCTGGAATGAGGACAACAAAGAAGTCAAAACACATTTGGCATCTTCATCAACATCAGCACACGTCCTCCAAACAAATCACTAGTTAGTTAGTCCTGCACCAGGGTGACAACTGCCTCTGCTCCCCAAGACTTCAGGGCGTCCAGATCTGTGCCCAGATCACGCTCTCGCTTTCCGGGACACGGCGTGACTGCCTTATGCATCATGTCATGTGCACCGCCGACACTGTCAGCAGTTGAAGTCTCGGATCATCCAGTCTCGGCCCCACACGATGTTCGCTGAAAGTTCTGGAATCTCGACGATGTACATGTCCAGGGCGGCATTGCGCCCCCGCACGCGGCGTGAAGCTCTTCGGCACGAACGACTTGTCCACTGCTGGTCTGGGAAACCTGGACAACGCGGCCAAAGCCCCATGTATCCTTCGGGAAATCACGCACTGCTGAAGCGGCTTCGCCCACGAGACCGTACAATGCTACCTTGCATAAGCAAGGGCGAGGGAAGGCTGATAACATCCTTCCTGAATGAAGCAGAATCCGGAGGCTCCTGGTAGAAGGCCTAAAGCCGTCAACGCCCAAGCCATAGCAGCGCGTGGCATACATCCGCATCGTTTCATTCTATCTCACCACATCATGTTTTTCAGCGCATATTCTTGAACATCATGGTCCCTTATGGTCTGATCCCGCTTCCAGGTGCTGCATGGTCGCCGAACTTCTTGCTTCTAGGGAAGTGTCTGTCGACTCGAGCAGGGGATATTCGGTTTGGGCTCCAGGCCTTGTGGCAAAGCCTATGCTGCCTATGCTACCATGGAACTGTGGGAAGCTCAGGCACCAAGGAGGCTTCGGACACGTTGAGCCGTCTGCTGCAGCTGCTCACAGACTTAGTTTTTCGTTCAGCAAAATGAAGCTTACTTTACGACTTCCTGACTTATATAGGCTTGCACTTGAGATTGTTGCATGTCTTTGCATCAGTCCGCCCGGCGTCGTATCATGAAACCCGTGTTGTACCAGCACAACCCCATGTCGCAAGGGCGGCCGTTTGCATCCAACTGGCCGAGCACCTCGTCTGGTCCGATGTAAGCCGCGACTGGCGACTGCTGGCTGCGCAATCTGGCTACGGGCACGTCCTGCAGCCGAGGCACCCAGGAAAACAGGTCGATGTCGAAGTAGCCCAAAGCCTCTGCAGGCGTGCTGGCGCTGGGACGATCACTTCCGTGCTCTAAATCTCTGAAGCACTAGCTTTGCTTAGCACTCGCACGTAGTGCTTGGCATCTATGAGGTCCCAGCTTTCCAACACTGAAGTACTGTCATGCTGCAAAGCATGCAAGCATGTTTCGGCTTTGCCACGCGGCTGCTTCCCGCACTAACTACAGACTAAGCAGAAGGTGTCATACACTCAGGCAGCAGCAAGGAAGAGCAAAAGCACAGTCTCTTCCAATGGACTTGGGCTTGTAGACTTGTACATGGTGCACCCCGTGCACATAAGGACAGCGGATCTTGTCGATACTGCTCGTCATGAACCCATGCTACAGATGTCAAATGTGAACCTTGACTTGCAGTTTGCCACTGGGTGGAAAGCATTGTTATCTGCAGAAAGCATGGACTTTTTGCATACTTGAGCCACACAGTAGCAACGAGTATATACGTACAAAAGAAGTTAAAACACCCCCCCGCGCATTGGAACGCAGCGGAGGAGGCGTACAACAATACAACTACGCTACTGTGGATGGCAGTACTCGCTTTGCGAGACCAGCAAAAGAGTTTGAAATGCGAACTCACTACCTACCCCTGAGACGATCACGTTTAACCGACCCGCCAGGGTGGTGATGCACTGCTATGCTGATGCAATGGGCAGATGGAGAATGAACCAGCACGTCAATGCGGTGTTGCAGAAAACTGACTTACAAAATATGATCGCTGTGGCTCGCGATTCGGGGCATCGCAGTGCGACACGGTGCCCTCAAGACGCGGAGCACCTTCCGGTGTCGGATGCACATTAGTAGGCCCGGTACCATGACCCGTCGGCCGCCTGACGGAATTCCCTTCCATTTCGTTGATGAACCATGCAATCTGTTCGACGGGGTGCTGCACCAGGACCTCCCGGTCGGTGAAATCCGGGATGACGAACGGCACTTCGTTGGAAGCACCTGTTCATAGCGAGGCCTGAGAGCAGCCCAGTACCAGGCGTCGGTGCGACTGAAATCGTCAGGGCGTCAAGCATTGGACGCGTGGGATCAAAGTCCCGTCCTTCCTGATCCTGCCAGGCACGCAGACGATTCACTGGAAAGTCGTTAAACTGTGCTGCCAAGTTTTCGAGCTGTTGCTCGATGGCCTGATCGCAGAGGTTCAGGTGACGAATCCGATCATTGGCGGCCTCCTGGAAGTTGCGGCCTCCGCCATATAGTCGTGGCGGCGTGGGGACCTTGTCCGAGCACGCCCTCCGGCGGCTGACGCAGCAGGACTCTGCTCTCTGGAGAGAGCTGGTGCAGCAGTGGGTGCCGGAGCATCGCCAACTGCAAACCCTCTCACTTCACCCTGGCCGGCGAAGAAAGCATCCCACTCGGCAGCACTGATGTACTCCTCGGGCCGACGAGAGGCGCCAGCCTTCGAAGGTGTTGGCGGAGTCTTGGCTGCAGTCGGCCTTGGTGGCGGCGGTGGCGGCGTTGCGCTCTTTGGCCTTGCCTTTGCCTTCACAGTTGGAGAAGTGGCTGTGTGAACGACCTCTTCAAGGGGCGCACGCCTTCCAAACCAACGCGAACAGGGAGATCGGTAGAAGACGAAGCTGCACCGCCAGGTGAGCGACCACGGCTTGGAGCAGCCGGAGGAGGTCGCACCGAAGGAGCGGACGATGGCTGAGGCACATCAGAAGTTGAACGAGTCCTTCCGGACGGTGTCGGAGTGCAGGTGTGGCTCCCTCCCGAATCAACCTTGTTTCCACGTCTTGGTTGAGCCAGCCTCTGCGTTCTTCCCATCTGGCCTAGAGAAGCAGGGATGCTCAGAGGCACGTCGAAGATGCCAACTTCGGGGACGACGCGTTGCCTGTACCTCTCATCATTGGTGAGGGCATTGACGGCCTGTTCCCTTAGCATACCAACGAGCTCAGCCATGATTTCTGGCACAGTCCCGGTCACGGGCTAGGATCGTGAAGGGGTTCATGTGACGCATTTCGCGCGCGATCTGAGTCGCCCGGATGAGTACTGCAATCTCAGGAACGAGATAGAATCGATCCTGGAAGCAAAAGTAGCAGTGCCTCGCCAACTCAATGGCGAGAGTCCGCTTGTACTCGTACCGACTGTTGACGGCATCATCGAAAGCTGGGAAGATATACGCTGCTCTTGCATCTGAGGTGTGCGAGCCAGCGAATCCAGGCTTTGCGTCCGTCCCCCTTCCGGGGGCGGGAATACGAATCCTGGCAAACATTTCTACTTCCTCCAGGCACGAAATGGTCATGCCTTTCGACATGATGTTGAACGCCGTGAAGGGTTCGTAGGTAACGCTTCCATACAAGGATCCGTACCTTGATCCCGCAGCTTTGGTGACCATTTTCTTACACTTGTGTTTAAGTGTGGCTGCGATGCCCTTTTTGACGTCCTCGCCTTGCCCCTGGTGGTTGTGAGGCGACGCATTGATGGAGGCCTTGGGCGCCAAATAGTGCAGCCCCTGTGTGCTTCCAGCATGCGAGGCTTCCGCCCGCAGATCAGCAAGTTCCGCCAAGTATGTCACTGGGGTTGAACAAACTTGCGGTGGCAGCGGGGGCAATTGAGATACCGTCAAGCATCTGAAATCTGCAGCGGTCGCCCGGGCATCGGATTTTGGGGAAACCGACATTGAAGTTGACCGAGTAATGGCTGCGATCCGTTCGCTGGTGTCTCTCATGAGCAAGACACGTTGAGGAGAACCACACCTGTGCATTCAGGGTCCATTCGGCAGGTGTGCCTTCAAGCGGACCCCCTGGCTCAAACTGCACGGTACGCCCATTGACATCAAAGATCCCCTCCTCCCGGAGGTGAGACGGTCTGGCCACGTCGATCCAGTGACCGACAAATTCGGCCCACCCCAACTTTTTATTGTCGATGGGGTACAACCGGTCTACGAAATCCAAGATGCAGTTAGCGTCAGTTCCCACCACGCGGTCAATGAGATCCGAGTTAAACACCGGAAGCAGCTCACCAGTGCGAAGGTAAGCTTCTCGCGCCTTTGAAACCCGAGCCCTAGTCAGCTCGTAGGTCCGATTAAACCAAACGGGCTTTTTTGGTCCTGCGGTCGTACGCATACATGAGGTAGCGATTCGACAGCCAGTCGGGCGTCTGCAGAACGTTGTTATTCGTGAGGAAGATGCGACACCCTTCCAGGAAGTGAGGTGAAGGTCAATTGCAAACTCGACCTCGGCGCCTGGGCGCAGACCGGCATTGTTGGGCCGGGCCCACTGAGGCAGGCACGCCATCATGGTGAATGCTCTCCCCGTGCTTCCACCGAGGGTCACGCCTCCTGGGATCAGGCCAGTGCAAACGATGTTTGCAAAGTTGCTCGAGTAAGTGGCGTGGTACCCAACTGGGTACAAGCGGTCCCACTCGCCATGGCAGCAGCCGCTCACGCCGACAGGCGGGCGAGTGAGCAGGGTTGGCGTATAGCCGTCACAGAGAGCATAACTGTCTCGGTGCATGTCGACCATATCAGTCTCTTCCGAGACGAGATTGCGGCAGCGGCCTTGGAACTCACGGATTCCATGGACTTCCGTCCGCTGAGGAAGGTGAAGCACGCGCAGTTCGAATCTGCCGCTATCGTTCTTGTCAGAGTGACTGAACTTAACGATTTCGAAAATTTGCTGTGGCTTAAGTCCGCGCCACTGGGTCCCTAACTTCCCTTTGAAGTGCTCCCATTCGACTTCCCTGGTTGCAGGGTCGAAGGTCATAATAGGAGGGGGCCTTCGCTGCCTCTGTGCACGATCTGTGTTGCCGAATCCCCTCAAGAGGTAGGACATAGCCTTCGAGATCGAATGTATATAGTATAGTAGAGTATAACTATAGTCGAAATATATGTATAGATCGAGTGGAATTATAATTCCTGAATCGCGAGTTATCAAAAGCTATAGCTAGCCTGCACATGGACGGNAAATATATGTATAGATCGAGTGGAATTATAATTCCTGAATCGCGAGTTATCAAAAGCTATAGCTAGCCTGCACATGGACGGGTCATGCCTCAAGCATGCAGATCTACCTTTTTCTTGCACGGCAGCGACTCAGAGCTCTGGCACTTTGTTTTGTGCTCGGAACTTGGTCAACACGTTAGAGCTGAGGCTGAGGGCCGCTTTCTTCCCCCCCCTCCTTCTGCCCATTTGGGCGATTTTCCCACCCCACGTCTCGTCAGT
>BGNK01005061.1:12989-30328 GCA_003297005.1 Symbiodinium sp. clade A Y106 | reverse complement strand
AGGCCGAGGCCCCCCCGCAAGTCATCGACATTTTGTTGCAGGAGCGACACCCGAACTCCAAGGCGATCGAGCTTCCATTGCAGCAGGTCCTGAATCCTAGCCAACTTGCCCGTCTCAGGCTGCGCGAAAGCATGGACCAGCCGAGTAATTTCCTCCAACTGCTGTTCACACAGCAGGATACGGTCAGGGGCAGCATCAGGGCAATCAGTGGGCTGAGAGCAAGGCCGCCACAAGAGCTGTTCCAAATGCAAAAGGCGTCCCTGAAGATTGTCAACTTGGCACAACAAGACTCGGAGATCCTGAGCTAATAGCGACACCGCCGACGCAGTCGTCCCAACTGGGGCCGGTGGGCGATCCTCCGAGCTGTCATCACAAATNCGGAGATCCTGAGCTAATAGCGACACCGCCGACGCAGTCGTCCCAACTGGGGCCGGTGGGCGATCCTCCGAGCTGTCATCACAAATTGGATCCTCGGGCAGGCCAGGATCCCGAGAAGGTCGATTAAAGCGGAAGCAATAAGCCATCGGATCCAGTGCAGCAGCCACCGACCTGAGCGAGACAGGGAGGCAGCTAATCGCGTGACCTCGACGCGACTGCAGCGAAGCTCCAGGCCTGGAGTGACACAGCACAGCCCTGAGGCTCACCAAGCCACAAGGCCTAGCGGAGCAGGGATGCATGCAACCAGCATGCCTGACCCCAGGAAGCCATACATGATGGCCGCCTGAAGACCGTCACCACGCTCCGCCGAGCAGAGAAAGGGAGCCCTGTACCACAGGCAGGGCCGCTTCCGAAAGCACCGGACCTGAGGAAGGACACAATCCCCAGAAGACATAAAGGAAGAATCAGGAGTGTACCTGAGGACAGATCCTCAGGGGCCGAACTTCAGCCAGCACGTCCAGAGGCTGGCACACCAGCTCCGCAGCAACCTGCCGCAGGGAATGGCCCAGGCNATAAAGGAAGAATCAGGAGTGTACCTGAGGACAGATCCTCAGGGGCCGAACTTCAGCCAGCACGTCCAGAGGCTGGCACACCAGCTCCGCAGCAACCTGCCGCAGGGAATGGCCCAGGCGAACCACAGTCGCTGAAAGGCCGGCAGCTGAGGCCTGAACCTGGCGGCCGAAGAGGACAGCGCAACGCCGGTGCAAGTAACCGGAGCCCTGCGCCTGAGACCGGAGGCGTGAAACTCCCCAATTTCCGTGGAGCGCCACAGAATGGGAAGTAAGGGCCGCACCCAGGCGGCTCACAGAAGGCCAGCCACGGAACCTGCACAGGTTCAGCCGGTCAAACAGTCGTCGATCAGAAAGAAAGAGCGTACCACAGGCGCCCTCCTGATCAGAAGCTGAGGCCACCACGGCGAAGGGCAGAGGGAGCACAGGGCGCGGCACCCCCCCCCTCACTGATCACTATCCCGACCGCCGGCAAGCGAGCCGCGGAAGGGGCGATGTGCAGAATGTCGCTCAAACGAAGGCATGCACATTCTAAGAAGGACTGGTCAGAGTCAAGCAGGCATGGCAACACGCAACAAGCCAACCCTCCTTTCAAACTCACACTGCAAAGTCAGGCAGCACGCAGCCGTTNAAGAAGGACTGGTCAGAGTCAAGCAGGCATGGCAACACGCAACAAGCCAACCCTCCTTTCAAACTCACACTGCAAAGTCAGGCAGCACGCAGCCGTTTGGAACATGAGTGCACCAGGCCATCGGCCGAGTACGCACTCTACAGCTGAGGACCGACCAAAACAAGGAGCCATAATCTGGGCCGCCGTTCCACCAGATGCCACCGCAGAGCTCAGGCCGCGCCATGGGCCACCTTCCAGGATGCCATGCACGACCCACAGCCCAGAGTCACTGACGCCCTCCTGCGTGAGGCCGCCAAACTTAAAGACGTGTCAAGCGCCCAGCGCGGAACCATCTCCGCCTTTGCCTGGCCACCCGCTTGGTAANGATGAATTCCGCACGGCCGCGAAAAACCCAGCGTGGGAAAAACACGGGACGAAATTCAAACGTACTTGCCTTCCGGGCTCTGAGGGATTGCAAACACAATCGTTTAAAAAACGAAATCCACACCCTGCGCGAAAGAGTGAATCACACCAAGTGGCAGGCTCGAGTCCTGCGGGCAGGCCTGCAGGCCCCCACCTTGCACCCAGATGCCCCGTTGGCTAAAGTGTGACAACGCGGTTGCCGTGTTCAGACTTCCACACGCATTGTTAAGGTCCCGATGGATCCAGGCAGATTGGTTCGTGAGCAAAGCCAAACTAGTGAAGCTGGCATCGGGACATGCAGACCGCAGCACGATAGCCAGCAGAGTTGATACCGCGGGAAAATCATTCAAGTTGCGTCTGGCACCAAGGTTGCCGCCCCTGACAAAAGCACCTGTGGTCCACGAATGGGCCCCGGAGAATACATCCTCCGACCTGGCTGGGTCCTCGGATGGCAGGAGGCTTACAAGTTCCCTGACGCGAGAAAAATCAAGGTCGCAGATTCAAGCACCTGACGGGCCAAGACCTCGGCAGGGTGATCAATGCAAGGCAAATGCAGGCAAACCTCTTCGCACAGCTCCTGGAAGAGAGCGGGATCAAGCTTTGCAGGGTGACACTCATGAAAATTTTCTAAATCGCCGGTCGTCGAGGCGGAAGCCCCAACCTCAGTGGCTGTTTGTCACTCGGGGTGATTTAACAAGGCGTGATCTCCGAAACACTTGGCACAGACATGCTTGCGCGTGCAGCCAGTGGTGCCACACTTCCCGTGGATACTATAAGTGAAGCAGATGGGATCACCGCCCGGGGTGAGGGCGACCCTACCACGATCACGAATGAACTTCGGGATGCTTATCCATGGGGCAGTCTTTCCTTTGCGGCCCTTCCTTTGCCTTTGCGCTGCTCTTGGTGGGCAGCGGATGCCTCCGGGTGCTGTTGCCCCGTCTTCAACTTTTTCCATGGCCTTCGTGAGGGAGCGCTTGTTCCTTTGCTGGGCAGATGCATAAGGGAGAAACTCACTTCATAGGATTCTAGCGCATCGTGAAGGGCCGAGTCAAGAGGCCTGGACCCGTCTGGGTTTTGCTTTGGCTTGACGTTTAGCTCGATAAGGCGAGAGAACACCAGCCTATCCGCCTCCACCAGCTGGCTGACACTAATGCGGTTGTAGTTGGGAGGAGGATCGCGATGCATGTGTGCAAACAAACGTGTTATGTATTTGTCGTAGGCACTCCATGTCACCGCCTGGGCAAAAGTGTAGGCCAGCCCTCTACGACGAAGTGCCTCCTGCACCTGGAGTGCAGAAGACGCGGGCATCGACAGTTCATCCTGAGCNTATTTGTCGTAGGCACTCCATGTCACCGCCTGGGCAAAAGTGTAGGCCAGCCCTCTACGACGAAGTGCCTCCTGCACCTGGAGTGCAGAAGACGCGGGCATCGACAGTTCATCCTGAGCTTCCTTGATGACCAATCGACTCTGATCGATCTCAACCTGGCGGGAGGTGGCCTTGGCATGCGTCACCTCGTGCAAGCGGCTGATGCAGCGATCGGGAGACAAGTACTTCAGTTGCCCAAGCGCTTCCTGATGTGCACACTCATCCAAAAGCTTGCGACCTGGCTCCAAGGGCCCCTCTATGTTGAGGCCACTGAGCTCCAACCGGAGCTGCCTGAGGCGCCTCTCCCTCTCCGCTTCAGGAACACGTTTGCTGGCAGAGTCTGGCTCTGTCACTTGTGCTCGTAACTGAGTGAGGGCCAAAGTCTGAGCTTCGAATAGCAACCTCTTCAAAGATGCTAAGTCGGCAGCAGAAGCAGCCGGCACNCGTTTGCTGGCAGAGTCTGGCTCTGTCACTTGTGCTCGTAACTGAGTGAGGGCCAAAGTCTGAGCTTCGAATAGCAACCTCTTCAAAGATGCTAAGTCGGCAGCAGAAGCAGCCGGCACATGAGTGCGACACCCCACGGTGTAGGCAAGTTGCCCCAAGGTTTTGAACCCGTGCCTCCGCAGGGCCTCGATGGACGTCTCCGACAGCCTCACCTCAGAGGCCCGCTGCACAAAATGGGCCTCGGACTCCACCAGAGAAGTCATTGCTGATCGGCGCAAATTTTTGAAATTAGGATGACACCCAAATGCGTTCTAGCAGGCTTGGAGAACGAGTGTACTGAAGAGGTCCTTGTTGCAAAAGTTCACTTCAGGGAATGTGTTTCCCACTTCTCGAGCCAGGCTCCGGATACTACGATTTCATCACCTCGGGACCATGTCCACCGGCAGGGCCAGGCCCACATGCCGTGAAAGGTATGGCAGCCCACTTAGGCCCTTGACACGCCCTTTCTTTCCATCCAACTCTCATGCGGGCATGCACTTGCATACACAATTTGCACCATGCCAGTGACTGCAGCTTGCATGCCGATGCACACAGCCCACGCACGTCGCAGACGCAGCCATGGCTACAGGACCTTTTCAATCAGCTGGCATTTCGCTCGCAAGTCTTGCACACAAGATTTCCCACGCGTGTGATATCCTCTACAACTTCATAGGCTTTTGTGCGGGGACGTCCGCACAGGAGCACTTTCTCACGGTATACACGGTGCAAAATCTGGGAGCGCCGATGCACCACCCAGCCACCCTCCGCTTCCAGCCTCGGCCCTTCAGCAACAGCCCGCCTCGGCTGCTTTCCTGGCGGGCACAGTGATGGGCAGAATGTAGCGTCGCTTGCTGACTCACCAAAGTACCTCGAGTCCAAGGTGGGGCGGTCGAAGACGAGCTTCACGTTGGAACGCAAAACCCGGTTCTTGCCGATGGCTGCCAGGAAGGTAGGCATCAAACATGCGTGGGCTGCTGCGTGGCTAGAAGTTATGGGGGAGACTGGGGTTACAGTTGCACAGTCGAACCCGTTGCTCCCCTGCCCTTCGTCGACGAGTTCTTGGAAGATGATCCCTCTGCCCTGTGATCAGGCAGGTTCGTGGCTCCGCAGCATTCTTCGTGGAACCCAGCATGATCCGTACCTGGAGAATGTTGGAACGCACAGCCTGAAACGCACGCTTCTGAGTTGGGCAAGCAAGCGAGGCCTGCCCAGGGATCAGAGGTCGCTCCTAGGCTACCACTCTTCGCAATCCTCAGGCGCAGGTACTGGAGCTCGAGGCTGAGCTCGCACTCTGCCCTGCATCACCTGAAACTGCATCCTTTTCCCCAAGTGGCTCCGACGGAAGGGCCCCGGGCTGGCCCGTAAAGCCTGACTCAGGGGCAGCAACACTTGACACTTCAGCAGCCGGCGGAGGGAAGGCCCACATAAGAGCCCTTGAAGCATCGGGAGCAAAGGTACCCTTCAGGGTGAAGCGAAGAAGAGTCTCGAGCTTCTGAACATGAGGCAAACCCAGCTCCACAGAGTAGATGGCTTCCGTCCCCTCAGTGGCATAAGCATGTCTTCCAAGGCAGCTCCTAGTCAAGCGATCGAAACCAGCTTTGCTCGCCCATGCTAAGCAAGTGCGCTTCAGACTGTGGCTTGTTACGCGGGGCCCCACAGCGGGGGCATCATGCCCCAGGCCNGTGCGCTTCAGACTGTGGCTTGTTACGCGGGGCCCCACAGCGGGGGCATCATGCCCCAGGCCAAGCAATAGCCGTATGAAGACAGAAACCTCATCAGAAGTGATGCTCCGGTTGCACAGCTGATCTGCAGAGAAATCCACAGGCGGCCGGAACAGCGGGCCTTGAATCTCGCCCGAAAGCGACAGTCCTACACTTTGGAAGGCAGCCTTGGCGGCAAAAACCCAAGGCTTGTCGTGGATTCCTAGCACGGGAATAATTATGGGAAGGAGGCGCGATTTCCTTGCAGTTGCACGGGATGTTTTATGGTGGCGTGTAAAAATGATAAGATATCCCTGCCTGCCTGCCTCGTTGCCCTCGGCACTCAGGGGCAGATCCCATTCGACACGCTCGACACGTTTCAGGTCGCTGTGCCTGGCCCGCCCTTAAAGGGCGACCAGGGCATAAGCACTGAAGGCCTTGTCCCACCTACTCGTCGCCGGGTCATGCAAGGTGTCATGTATGGTGAGGAGCTGGCCCACAGTAAGTGCTTCGGCTGGCCTCACAACACCGGCTTGAGCTGCTAACTTCTCAGCCAAACCTACGCAACGACGACTAGGTTCTTCGGTCCCCGTGAGGCCCATGACAAATCTGCAAAATCTCACGCTCGCTAGGAATGAGGCGGCGCTCGACGCCGCTGCTCCCGAAGATTCTAGAAACTTAAGGTATTTCCAGTAGGCTGCATCGCAGAAGGCAGAAGGGTTGGCACTCGACACGACATCCAACCAGCGCAGGAAGGCCGAGAAGGTGTTTGCCCTCTTCATAACAGTATGCACCGAACGAGTTCCGAAGCAAGCAATGATTTCTTCCTCTGACGTGGGGGCCCACCCCACTTCCCTTGCATAGCGGAAGACGATGAGGGCCCATCTAGCCGCTGCACGATGCAAGATTTTCTCCTCCTTGTCTAAGTCATCCTCGTCTTTGAATTTCCTGACAGCATGCTCACAANCCACTTCCCTTGCATAGCGGAAGACGATGAGGGCCCATCTAGCCGCTGCACGATGCAAGATTTTCTCCTCCTTGTCTAAGTCATCCTCGTCTTTGAATTTCCTGACAGCATGCTCACAAATGTTTCCTTCCAGAAGTTCTCCCACAGACCTGCCTTTAGCGCCCGACCCCCCCGGCAAGGCCGGAAGGGAGGGCGGTGGTTCCTTTAGGGCAAAGGAAGGTGCAGGCAAGCTAGCATGAATAGTCGGGTCATCGTCTGAAAACAGAAGCTTCATGAGCGGGGTTTCCCACGGCATTGCTAGGGCATTGGCAGGGTCATCAGAAAACCTGGCAACCGCTTGCTGAACTACTCTGCCCACTGAGGCCGGCCACTCCGCTGTCTGAGGTGCGGCAGCGACACTAGCATGAAGAGGCGGGGCTTGCTCACTAGTTTGCACACACTGCCAATCACTCAGTTCGCTGGGCAACTCTGCGCAGGCAGCTTCAGTCGCAGCATCTGAGGGCTCCCTCGGCTGAGGTGACCCACCTTCCCTTTCGATCGAGGAAACACTCAAGGCATCCCAAGGATCTGGCTCGGGTGAAAGGTTGAGCCCACCTATTAAAGAGCAAGTCACTGGCACCCGGAGAAGCAGCTGCACTGGCGCGAGACGACTGCTCAAGCACAAGACTCGGGCTCGCGATGTAATCTTCATGCAAGGAGCCTGGCACTTCCGAAGGACTAGCATCACTAGCACCGAAGGCCAAAGGATTAACATCCCTAACCCCAACGACTGCAAAACCAAACCCCCCTTTAACCTCAGGCGCAACGGGCCCGGCTGGCGACGCCGCGGCAGCGGCAGGCGAAGACCTGAGAGGCTCAGGAAGGGCCTGCATGCCACGAAGTTAAGCCGTCAAGCGCAGAGACGACGACAGGCAGCGATGAGTCTCACGGCTCAGGCGGGTGATGCAGACCCAGATCCGCTCTTCAGAATAAAGTAGGAGGTGGCAATTGCAGAAAGTAGACCCTAGCAGGGACTCAAAGAAAGACACACCTGCGGCCGAAGAATGATGCAGTTATGAAAGGGCTCGGCACGCTGAAGCCTAGCGTAGAGGTACTGCAAATGAAAGTCACGTGGACGCACTGGGGCCCCCGGAGACGGCGCGCTCTCCTCGGTGGCTGCCACCGACTCTGAAGAAGACATCTGCAGGCCGAAGGCCCGCGTGCACGCCCTACCTTTCAAAAGTTTTTCTGAAGAAGCAATGCCAAGAATGTGCGTAGCAGATTCGACTGCTAAGACAATGCACAGAGCGGCTGTAAGTATGCATGTGACATATGACTTCTCTGCCTTGAGCATTGGCTGCGCCGGCACAAGCAGTCACCACAAGTCGCAAAGGCCAGTGCAAGAAGAAGTTTTCCAAAGCTCGAGGTGGCACTAGAAAATTTACAAACACAAGATAAATTTTCAAGCCGTGTTTTTTCAATCACCTTTAAAGCGCTAGCAGCGGAGCGCNGAAGTTTTCCAAAGCTCGAGGTGGCACTAGAAAATTTACAAACACAAGATAAATTTTCAAGCCGTGTTTTTTCAATCACCTTTAAAGCGCTAGCAGCGGAGCGCTGCCGACTCGCTTAATGCAGAAAAGAAGCCAAACTAAGCAACAATCTTAGACCTGTCGCATGTGCCCGATCCTGGTGCGTTGCCAAACAGCAATCGCGGCGCACACAAATACTGTGCTATGTGCCCTGTGGCCAACACCGGTGCAGCAGAACCTTCACTGCTTGCAAGACAGACCAGCATGACCACGTAACTGCCATAAGGGACAACGCAGCGCTGCCCTGAAACCCAAAGTGCCAACACCGGAAACGCGCATGGTCGCAGTGCGCCACTGGTGGGCTCGTACCTTGAGATGAAAGGCCACGGACCCTTACAACCAGCACAAACCAGACGCCAACCCTGATACCAAACCAGTGGGTAAAGCCGCCCGACTGCAAGACAAGAGCTTGCGACGTTACCATCTCGGCACCAGAGAGAACATCCCCTCTGGGATGCATGTTTACAGACCGCGGGCTCGCTTGTAGGTGTAGCCCAAGGATGAGACGCTCGCAACATAACGGTCTGACCGTCAAAGGAAGATAAGACCCCTGAGGCAAACGTAGGTTGTCCGACAGTACAAGCGGGCGTCTGCTTGTGCACCAAAAGGAGTAACAGCCCCTAAGTAAAGACGAGCAGCGTTGTCCATGACATCACATGCATGTGCAAGTATATCTTGCCGCGTACGCACCTGGCCAATTGAAAAGCCTTGCACTTTGACCTGCCATATGGAACCTACAGACACGCGTGCCTGGACCGGCATGGATGAAGCGTGGGCTTGCACCTCCAACGGCACCTTTAAGCCTTGCACTTGACAAGAAACCCCTGCCGCATGCGCAAGTCTCAGCAGCATCAACAGCCGATGCATAAGCCGGGTTTGCAGCGCATGCCGCCAGATGAGAACCGCCTAGATTGCCGCAACCACAGACCAGTGCCCCTAATTAGCCAAGGTAGTTAACTGAAACCAAGCATCTGCGCCCCCAATGGCGGCTCTGATATTGATTGAGGGCGAATTTGCGCTGCATATGGATACCGCGCAAAATTGCAGCCCAAGAACAGCCTACTAAAGCCTTGGAGGTGCGGATGTCTGCACCCTGACCCAGCACCATCGCAAAAACATGCCACTGACGCAACTCCGACATAAGAGACCTATCCATACAATCCGATGGACAAGCAAGGCTGGGCACCGCCGCATACAAAAGATGCTCGAGGCGAGGCTACCTACGTATTTCTGTGAGAATGGCTTTGCATGACACCCCAGTGACAGACGTATTCTCCAAGGGACGCATGTCCAAGCACAAGCTCGAAGCTGCTTAGACACCAGAGGCAACAGCCACGGACGCGGCATAGCATCCAGGCTGGGGACAGCTTCCTAGGGAAACGAACTTAACATTTTGATTATTTGCCTGTAGTGTTCGAAGATAGACCACAGACCAAACCGACACCGAAGACCCACTAATTGCCAAGTGGATATTGGAACGCCACTGCCCCCGGAGCAGATAAAGAGTGACACGCATGTCACATCATACGAACCCGAACTGGAAGCAAAACCGAAGATGGAGTTGTTCGGAAGACCTTCTGTAGCGTACAGTTATCCAAATCCTCAAGTAACGTAGCTAGCGGTTCAAACGCAGCTGACATTAACGCCGATACAACCGCACTTATGCTCGCAGGGAGCTGGTGCATCGACCACATCGCGAGCATGTACAAGTCCCGCTTAACCTGGCAACGCCAATGCTGGTGCCGCGTGCACCCGTGCAACAGTTGAAACTGCCAAACGTGCGAGCACATCCCATGCTGCCACCATCGTTGCCTGATTAACCTGACTAGACATACTGCGGAAAGATACTTGTTAGCGCCATGTGCCCTAAAAGATTGTAACATGTAGTCACGTAAGCTACATAGCCATGCACGTGAAGTACACCACAATCGAGCCTAGAACGACCAAGTCACACTGGAGCCATGCAGCAAGACTAAAAGGACACGTGGACCATCACTGCACACGCAAGACCAGTGCCTAGCAAACACAGCGCCAGCAAGTCGCTAACTGATACATGTTATCAACAAAAGACCACGAATGACCAATCCTGTAGTTATGTGAACAACACTGCAATGCACTGGAAGCCTAACACAGAAGAACAAAGCACGACCACGACAGATTGGAGCCAAGTGTACTAACTGGACTGTCATCATGG
This sequence comes from Symbiodinium sp. clade A Y106, assembly GCA_003297005.1. Lineage (NCBI taxonomy): Eukaryota > Dinophyceae > Suessiales > Symbiodiniaceae > Symbiodinium > Symbiodinium sp. clade A. The sequence continues at coordinate 20,070 of BGNK01005061.1, read as the reverse complement.
ACCGCAAGCACCTACACAGAAACGCACTTCTAGCACAACCATCTCAGCACTCCACTCCTCTAACGCAATCCGTGCACTGCGCGCGATTCTTTTTTGGGAACCCAAGCTCCCAGGTGCAAAACGGCATGCAAAGCCGCGCGATGACGAGCAGGGAACACCCTGCATTGCAGGAGCGCTAAGCAGCCCAAGAGCACATGGCTCAACAACGGCCAAAAGCCGCGCGACTCGGGGGCTTGCCACACTGCAAGAAAAGAATCAGCCCAACATGGACTGCGCAAAGTTGCAAACTTACCCCTGCAGGTACGGGGCCTCGCAAGGCTAACATCGGCATCACACCTTCAAGTGGTGTAACGTCAACCTCGCAAGGATGACTCTTGGGTCGTGGCCATGCTCGGTCACCAACGCCTGAAGACCGGCCACAGCTTGTGCGGAGCAGAAACGCAGCATGAGCGCCCAAAAAGATTTCATGCGCCGTGGTCCGAGCATTGGGGCTGCGCCAGAACTTGGCACGTTAGTTGGGACACAGCAATTAGCATCAAGCATCACCATCTGGAGAGAATCGTCCAGAAGCCCCTTTAGCAACACCCCTGGCCTGCGCAACTTGCTTGCATCTGCAGAAAGAATGCCCCGCAGGCCCCACTGCAGCACACCCAGGTCTCTGCACTTAACTCCACAAAGGGAGGCATTGCACAGGGCACGCACGCATTTGTAGCCTAGGAGGGCTCTGGCATCCGCAGAAGGGTGCGGATCAAGTTTCAGAATCTCCGTAACGGGCACAACCTTCTCCGCCAGGATGTAGTGGGCATCCAGCAAGGTATCCGGCCGAAGAGAGAGCTGTATGGATCTGCTTGCAACGACCTCAGTAAAGGCCGAGGGACACAACGAAGCCGCCCTGATTTCATTGGCATTGTCCGCCAATGATTTGCCGAGCTTGAGAACCAGGTTCTCACATGCCTCGTGTCCCGACAGCAAGTAAACCCTGCGGAACCCACCCCTGAAATCTGCACTTGGGCTATTGGCAAAAACCGTAAAGACCGCATCGTCAATAAGGCAAGTGAGTTCCAGGGAGATAGGAAAGATATCTTCCCTGCACATAGCACCATTTGCTGCAGATACCCGCACACGGGGCGGAGCAACAAGAGCAGATAAGACACGCCCAGCGGGCTCACTGCTATGCCTGCCCTGGTCCACTGGCGAAGAGCAGGTGGACATCTGAGGTCCGTCGGCCGGCCGCACAGGGCCACGCATGCGCAGCAAGCATTTGCCACATACATCAAAGTCGCATATGCGGCAACCCCACATGAGCCGCTGTGTAGGGAAAACTTGCGTGCACGAGCTGCACCACCAGCCTGCCAAAGGCGTGCCAAATCGTGCGAGTAAATGCCCGCCTGGACACTCAGCACGACCTTCCAAGGTGGACATGAAAGCCTCCGCTTCCTCATAAGTCAGCTCGTTGAGCTCGCCCTGCACACTAGAAGTGCTTTCGGACGATTCAACGTCCACAACCGCAAGATTGCGCTTCCTCCTTGCAGGAGGAGGTGGGGGTGGCAGAGCCTGCCACTTGCCAGCACACCACGGGCCTCGGCAGCATTCGAGCCGCCCAACCCTGCAGAGGCACTTGCAGAAGACAAAGGTCGATGCACCACACTATCCTCTGTCCCAGGGCTGACTAGGAACCGCTTCTGGCAAAGACGACGGCGAGGTTTTGCAAGCTGCTGCTGCCCCTGCTGCTGAGGGCTGCAACACTGGTTGGGCAGACGCAGGCGAGGTTTCGCAAGCTGCGGATGGCCCCTCCGCTGCAGGATGCAACACAGATTGGCCAGCAGTGGCATGCCCTGTAGACTCGCTGACTGGCAAGGGCTGTAACGGAGGTTGGCCAGTGGTGGCCTCCTCTTTCCTTGCTGTTTTCCAGCGATCACGAAAGTTAACCATGATATAGCTGCAGCCTACCAACGGTTTTCCAAGAAATACACGCGGTGCTGGAGCTGAGCAATCTCCCGCGTGTTCTGCTGAACGACACGGAGAAGCTCACGATTCGCCTGCCTCAAGTCACGGATGACCCGCCCAAAAAGAGCGATACGGTGAATTGAGTCCTCCACCGCTGCAAACCCAGCAAACGGCCCTCCAAATCTTGAATTTGGCGACCAATTTGAATCTCTGGGGGTTCAGCCATGGCACATCTGCTCGGCGGCAGGATTGCAGCCTACAGACATGCAGTCTACCCACGTTATGTCGAAAATTTGATAAACACCGCAGTATCATATAGAGGGTACGCTAAGATAGGCAACAAAAAGTTCTTAAATTTTATCTGTTGTATAAGCTACGCACAGACGCCAAGTCGAGACTCGCCATGCAGATATGGAAGTCCCCAAAAAACCTTAACCGTCGTGAACACATGCAAAACGCAACTGCTACATGTCAAACTCTCTGCAAGTTCTAACTGCCATGTTTTCGTGCAATGCGAAAGCATTCAAGCTTGAGCAGCTCGGTGGCTAGATGTGTAGAGGAAGTTCACAACCAAGCTGTAGCAGAAATACAATGTTAAAAAGCACGACTGAGCAAGCACAGTAACCGTCTCCCTGGAGTCTGTCCTGGGCTGGCGCTCGGAAGTGCTGGCGGAGAACGGGACCTAGGAGCAGGCTGATAGGCTTGCTGCACAGCTTCCACAGGGCGGCCGGAGCAATGTGCTCGGGCACAGCTTTGCGCAAGCCCAAGTGACTGAGCGCATGCTGCAGATCTTGATCACTGACGACTCATCCGGCAATGCCGCAAGCTCTGCGAACTATAGGTGAGTACCGCAGTGAGTTCCTGTGCTGCACTGAGCAGACGGCCGTCGGGCCCCAGCAATCTGGATGCTCCCTTGAAGGATTTAGGAGCAAGCTTGCGCACAATGAGGTGTAGAGTCCTCTGATCGCCTTTGGCCGCCGCATCTTCCGCTGCTTCAACCTGTAGCTGAAATTTCTGGCGTGTAATGGCTCTACTTTGATCCCGAAGCGCCTTGGAGGCTGCTCGAAATCGGGCCAGCCTCCACTTGAACATGATCGCGGAAAGAGTGGGGTGGCATGCGCGCTTCATGCGTGCGTAGAGCTGCCACGTCTGCATGTTTGGCACTTGCACGATAGCCAGGATCCGCACTGATCCTGTCGTCATGCCCCTTGGCAGCGGGAAAATGCTTTTGGGCTATAAGGAGCACTTGATTGATCTGCTGCTGAGCTTGTTGCGCATCACCCGGGTTAAGCTCTGAAAGCCGTGCTGCCACCTGATTTTGCATCAGGTCAGCTTGCGCCGTGCCTTGTGCCACGGCTTCCTACAGAGCTTGTACATCGAGCCTGGCTGCCGCGCTCTGCCTTTGAGCCGGGAGGGGCCGGTACGGCCCGCAGGCCAGGGTGGCGTGCAATGGGTGGTGACCAGCCTGTCGCCAGCCCGCCACTGGCAAGCTTGCTATGGGATGAGCCCACTTAGGCCTCCTCCGGACGAGGCAACTCTGACTCTGGGTGTTGCATGCCACGTGTTGAGAGCCGTGAGCTGACACTCTGCCACCAGCGCCTGCAGCACCGCACAATGATTTTGGCAGGTGCTGCTGGAGGCCGCAGATCCTACATGTGGATGCGCGGGGCGCAAGCTGGAGTTCATGTCACCCGCAACAACTAGCACATCATGTCGTTCAGGTGTTTTGCTAAGCACATGACGGATAGAATCCCACACCTCACCCCGAAGCTTGTGGTTTTCCTGTGGTCTCCAAACGTGCTGGTAGACCGCTAGAATGGTAATGGGCAATCCAGTCTTGACAACTACTGCCTGAACGTGTAGCAGTCGGCCTGGGTGTATCTCCTGCACCGAGATGTCCTGAAAAGCCTCGCGCAAGCATGGCGAGCAGCCCGCTTGACCTGTCGGGAGCACCCTCAGCCTCCCGGTCGTGGCCGGAGGAGTGGATGCATTTCCAGGGCCCACTATTGTAATCCCCGACATGATGCCAATGAGTCTCTTGCACTATGACAATCTGATAGGCGGAGACCTCATCTAGCCATGCTACTAACTCCTGATACACACCTCCGCTAGTGCCTCCCGCGTTCCACGAGAACACCGAAAGCCGAGGGTGCTTGGCACCCTGCTTTTGCGGCCTTCTGTTGCACGCCCTACTGGTACTAGGTTCAGCAGCTAGGGATCCCAAAGTAGCAGAGTCATGCCATTTACCTCTATACCACGTGCCGCCTAAAACCAGACCTAGCAGCCCTACACCTGGCTCTACGATATGCTCTTTTGACGTTTTGGGAGGCCCGATGCTGTACTCTGGCACCTCGCCATGCCCACCGCGATGGTGGGTCCCATGACTGGCATGGCTCCAGGCATCACCCTCACCCCCCCTACCTGTTCAACCGGACTTGGCACCGGGTCGGCATTTGGGACCTACTGTCTGGCCCCCTGCTGACCGCTGGCAAAGGCAAAGTTGTGAGCGACTATGATGGCAACCCGAGACCCGAGGAACTATACCCCAACGCTTAGGGTGGGGCGTAGGTGCTGGCGAGGCGTGCAGAGGCCGACTGCCGCGGTGGCCACGGGCCCATCACTGCTCATACCTGCGGGAGAGTTTGGGACTATGTGGGTGCAGCAGCCGGGGCATTAAAAAGCGCTCAGTTCGGAGACTCCGCGGCCGGTACAGTTGAGAGCCCCCACTCGACCGCCCAATGTCTGCAGGATCTGCATACGATACCGATACAGGTTGACAACCTGCTGCCTGGAGTCCTCCAGGCAGGGTCCATCCAACACCAGTGAAGTTTCTGACCAGGAGTAGCTGTTGGCACCAGTGCTGTCCTCGCTCTCCGGGTCTTCAGCTGGATCAGAGGAAGCGTCCCCTGTTCACTATCCATGTGGTCGGCACGAGGGGCCGATCTTCGAACTGTCCATCCGTCTCCCATCCAGCTCCCAACAAGGGGTCCCTGGTACCGGTCTGTGACTCCACTGCAGCTGCGCCGGCATCGATATGCACAGGCCTTGGGACCGGAGGGCCTCGAGGCCGGATCAAGACCAACGACCCTGGGCTTCAGTCTCGGGCCGCGGGGCTTCATCGCCACCATCATCATCATCATCATCACATCATCATCATCATTTTCATCACCATCGTCACAACCTGCCCCCTCACCCCTTCGTCACCGGCAAAAAACTAGCACCGTCCTTGTCATCATTACCATCCGCATCGCTCGTAATCGATATCATCGTCGGTCCGGAAACACACTGTTCTCGTTCTGGTAATTGCGAAGAGCTCGTTTTGTGCAACTGGGGACGGACACACACACACACACTGCGTGCTAAGTTTCAAAAACAAGCCCGCCTTCACTCAACAGTCTATCTCGTTCCACTACTTGCAAGGGTTTCGGGTTGCCCTTAAACCACGCGCACAAAGCCCAAGTCTAACCTGTTTCGCTTCAACTTGAGCGTCCCGAAGGGGCTGCGGCATATGCTGTTGCACATGGATGCAGGATACGCTATACATCCTAGTACCCCTCCATGGCCCACTCTCTTACAAAGTTGGAGACGCTTAGGATGTGCTTGGCGGGGTCTGAAATCAACCACCGCAGTTGCCACAGGCACTATAGCCTCTGTTAACTGGGCTTCCTGCCGAGTAAGCTGTACAATGCCACGAGGATTGTACCTCATGACCTGCCGAAGATCACCACAGGTGTTCTTGCGGTACCTTCCGCCTTTGCTTGTCACGTAGACTGCTTCTCGTTGTTTCCTTGCAAGTTCTTCAGCTTGCTTCCTCGCCTCCACTCTTCTGTTGTTCAGTTCTTCCCGGCGTCCGATTGGACGCAGAACCTCAGTGCTGGGAGCTGCAGGTATGGTTTCCAGGTCAGCTCTACCAACACTGCTGCTGCTGCTACTGGCAGGCCTTCGTTGTGTGAGCCCTCCTTGCCCACACGGTACAGCAGGTGCGGGGCTAGCCGCTACCTGCTCCAACCCTTTCGTCTGCGTTGACGAGTCTCTTCTTTCCACCGCCCTGCTTCTACCACAGAGCCCGGCAATCTTCCTTGCCAGCTGGATCAGCCCCATCAGGGCCAAGAGATGCACAATGAGCATGTACATCCAGAAACCTGCAGCATCGAAGCTGCTCTCCTCCTCTTGTGGCTGCCGCCGCCACGTTCAGGCACGTTGCCAAGACTGCTGCCATGAAGCCCCTTCGAAGGGGCAGCATCTTGGCCAGCTCACTGATCCTTGGACCATTTAGGGCCTTCGTCCCCAGGTCCGCCACATTCGTTGCAGTGGGTTCCTTTCGGATCTGCACCTTGCCTTGCTGGACGTAGCCCTGCAGCCAAAGCTCTCTAAGCTCAAGGTGCTTTAGCTTTCCAACGCCCTTATGAGCGGAAGCTTGTAGCCGATGATCTCCCAGATCTGCTGCGACATCCTCCCTGCCGCAACACCCCGGGTCAAGGCGTAGTACTCCGCCTCCCCGCTAGACAAGGCAACTGTAGCCTGCCTCGCACAGCTGGTCTCAATCATGTGAGACCCGAACATCTCCACGTAGCCGCTCATGCTCTTCCTCGTCTGGGGGTCTTGCTCCCAATCGGAGTCGGTATACACAACCAACTCCTTTGGGGCCTCTTGGTACTTGTAGACCCAAACTTCTGAACGAAACTTGAGTAAGTAGCGCGCCAAGCGCTTGAGCCGGTGCATGTGCATGCGACCCTGCAGTGATGTCGTTCACGGCAAACTGTATCGTTGGCCTGTCAAGACTCAGATACAGTGCTGTTCCAGCCAACCTACGGAACTCGCTGGCCTCTTCCGCCGATAGCTCTTCCTCGGCGTACCTGTCATTCTTCCCAAGCGGGAGTGTCAACTCCCTTTCCTCCGTGGACTGTCAAGTCACGAAAGTCACGAAACGCCCCGCAGGGCCATTACACGGAGCTAGCTTTGAGCCGGCCTGCTTTTTTTCACGGGCTACCCTAGTAAGGGGTTTAGAGTCTAACTGTTTTGGGGCTGAGTGCTCCTAAGGGGTTTCGAGTCTAACTGTTTGGGGCTGAGTGCTCCTTTTCTTAGGCAGGGCACAAAAACAGGCGCAGCTCGTACTCCTAGGCTCCTACGGCTT
>BGNK01005060.1:10055-44411 GCA_003297005.1 Symbiodinium sp. clade A Y106 | reverse complement strand
TCCTTCTCTCTCAGGCCTTTTACCTCTGATTTGCTCTGAAGTACGGTAGTTCTGGTGCTCATTTCAGTTTCACGCGCCCGCAATGAGCAGAGCCCGCTCGCTCAGCGTTCAATAAAAATAAAATAGTAGTGGTAGTGGTAGTGGTAGTAGTAGTAGTAGTAGTTGTAGTAGTAGTAGTAGCAGTAGTAGTAGTGGTAGTGGTAGTGGTAGTAGTAGTAGTAGTAGTAGTAGTAGTAGTAGTAGTAGTAGTAGTAGTTTTAGTCCAGACGGGGGCCGCTGCAGCCTCCACGCAGCGAAGGCGCCCTCCCCCGCTCCATGACCAGAACCAAGCGTATCACCAAAATCCCGGGCCTTGACCCCCGTGTCCGTGGAAGCCCCACCAACCCGCCTCTTCTCCGGCCCCAGCCCCGTCTCACCACCAGTCCCACCAGGACAGCCATCCTGCCGCGAGTGGATAGGAAAGAGACCTCACTCCCGCACCGCCTCCCCGTCGGCCCATGGACCATGACCCTCCACAGTCTGGAGCAGCTCCTGTTGGCTATCGCGTGCAGCCCCCACCCGAGGCCAACAAAATTTACACCAGGGAGGAGTTGGCACACATGCTTGGCACCCCAGAGTTGCAGGAATGGATTCGAGCCCTGGATGGCTTCAATGTGTTAGGCTCCCCGGCCATTCTATCAGGCCTATCTGCGCAGGAGCAACAACCCCTCTGGGCTACAAGAGTGGAAGCCCTGCGCCGGGTCCCACCTTTGTTCGAGGCCATCAAGGTGGCGAACCCTGGTCTCACGTGGGATGTGGCTATGTCTGTGCGCGGGGTACTCACCAAGCCAAGGACGGCAAGGACACGATTGCCACTGGCACCGGTGAGTCGTATTAAGAACTGGAGACCCCGACCAAGGTGCATGGTCTCATTGGCGCGCTTTTCTTCAAAATGTGGGAGGAACCGTCCTTGAAGCGGCACTTTCCCACGTACCAGGATTTTGACCTCGTTGCCATCACCATTCGCACCGTCTACAACGAGACTGCCAAGGCTGCCGGTTTGACTACGCGTCTGGCCGGGAGCGGAGCCACCCAAGCGCATGCGCATTGATCATGATATGGGGGGGAAAGACTAGCCCACAGCCGCCGCCTTTGGCGTCCCAGCAGCCAACGCCGAGCTCCAAGCGGCCGCAACAACAACAGAAGGAAGGCGGGCAGGATGGCAAGCGCTCGCGGGAAGCGGCGACGCCCTCTTCCTCCTCGTCGTATCATCGCCCGGCAGCTTCGGACTGGGACTGTGGGACTGGCCTTGGCAGTCCTGGCAAGGCTGGTCGGAGGAGCATTATGATTGGAATCACCCATATCCCCGCTAAACAGCGGACGTGGCACAGCCTCTCTCTGGTGGCACAGCCTCAGCAGCTTTCTCTTGACGTTGGCACAGCCTCGTCATACCCCGCCTTGGCACAGCCTCCAGGAGTATCATCTGTTTTCGTCCTAGCAGCTTTCCAGGCTTTCGCCTCGCGTCTGCAGGACATGTGACATGCAAGCTTGCATTGCGGAAGGCCTGATGAAAACAGTCGGGTGTTTTGTTCTGCAACTCCAGCTCTCGCTGAGCTGATTTCTGCTCCTTTCAGGTACGCTGCGGTACACTGTGCTACACATTTTGTGCTTTACGGCCCATCGCCTGAAGTCAGGAGTTCCTCAGTGTGGGACGCCACTAGACGGGATTTCAGGGTGCCGGCTCCCTGGAGTACGACCCACCTGACATCAGGTTCGTGAGTACTGGACGCAGTGACTCACACTGAAGGTGACGGAGGTAGAGCTGCGTGTGTGCGGTGCTGTGCTCAAGCTAGTTGATGAAGTCTCACTCTTCTTAGGTCCTACTCCCTACACGGTCATACAGTGGAGAATTCGCTTTCCGGCCGATACAGTCACACGAGTGCAGGTAATCACCAGCGCCGGCAAATCGCAGACACGCCCGCGCAGCATTCAATTGAATTGAATAGTAGTAGTAGTAGTAGTAGTAGTAGTAGTAGTAGTAGTAGTAGTACAAGTAGTACAAGTAGTACAAGTAGTACAAGTAGTAGTAGTAGTAGCAGCAGTAGTAATAGAGTGGTAGTGGGGTAGTGGTAATGGTAGTGGTAGTGGTAGTGGTAGTGGTTGTGGTTGTGGTAGTGGTAGTAGCAGTAGCAGTAGCAGTAGTAGTAGTAGTAGTAGTAGTAGTAGTAGTAGTAGTAGTAGTAGTCGCACTACCACCGGGTAGTGGTAGCGGTAGTGATAGTGGCAATGGTCGTGACTGGTAGCATACTTGTAGTGGTAGTGGTGGTGGTGGTGGTGGTGAAAGTGGTGGCCACGGTGGACATGTTAGTCGGCGTTGTTGTTGTGGTCTTGGTGATTTTGGTGCGGGTGGTGCAGCGAACACCGGCAATATTGGCAATCTAAGCCGCCAAGCCGAATTATGTCACGGCGTTTCTGCTACTGATAGATCACGAATGTGATCCCAGCGATACTGGTAGGGTTACTTGAAACACCGCAATACACGGTGTTCAGTATCAGTAACAAGCAACCCCGGATTCAGGGTTCGGGGTCCAAAAACCGAAACTTGGATTAGGTTGTCGCTCTTGAAGCCTGCAAAGTGGGCACTAATGCTCCTTGGCCGAAGGGAGTGTTTCAATGTTTGGTTCCTGAGAGAGCCGGAGCTTTGGAATTGCATCCAAACTTGGTGACGGCCTATTTACCATGTTGTTGCAGCCTGTGTCTGGGGGTACGCCAAAATGGAATCGGAATCGATTGCCCGCCCTGGGCCAGATTACGATACTTCAAGCTGATCGAAGGCTGGGTCAGTCATGGAATGCAAACACGAAGGCATTTCGACGGTCGTCCATTGTGAATAGCTTTACTTCGCTATCTTTTGTGGCATCCTTCTGACTTTTGGCCTGCAGGCCGGCAGGCTGCAAGGCTGCAGAGGGACTCGAGATTGCATAAGATCTCTCGTGGAGGTACTGAAATGCGGGGAACCAGCAAGGTCTGCAGAAGGTGTCGTCAAGCCAAGTCTGCGGTCCAACAGCCCTGGCATCAGTCTTGCGGTCCGAGCTGGTAACGACAGCACTCATGAAGCACGTCGAGTAGGAAAGGCGGGAGGGGCAAGGGACTCTTAATAACCAATCTGCTTCACACGTTAGCGAGTGATGAACTGTCGTACTCCATACCAAGCAACTGACAACATACAGCTGACGAAACTAGTCAGAGGAAACCAAGCACTTTCATCGACGATGCATGGTATCACTGAAGCAAAATTCGTTCGTTCCCTTGACCTGAGGCTGGTGATGCTCTTCTGGTTGGGCTTCGTGCACGTGGGTTATACGCTGTTAGATGCTTGAGCTGCAGCTGGGAGGGATGCACAAGTTGAAAAGAAGGTGTCGGGTCTGAGCAATCAGTTTCGGAAGTTGCGTTTGCAGGGAAGCTCTAAGAGGAAGGCGGCCGAAACCAATTTGATCAATCCGAAAGGAACACTCCCGAGTTGGAAAGTGTGTGTTGGAACCCAGCCCTCCAGAGCCTCCGACCATCCCCAACTGTAGATGTACACAATATTTTGTTGGGCATCTGTCTATTCGGATGTTTCAGTGAGGGATTGAATATGAATATGAATATGGTTATGGGTACGTGATGATCATGTCGATGGTGATGTTGATGTTGATGCTGCTGCTGCAGCTGCTGCTTCTGCTGTTATTGTTGTTGTTGACGATGGTCATGATGGTGGTGATGCTTATGATGATGGCGATGATGGTGGTGACGATGGTATAGGGGTGATTAAGATGATGATGGCGATGATGGTGGTGACGATGGTAGGGGTGTTTAAGATGATGATGGCGATGATGGTCGTGACGATGGTAGGGGTGATTAGGATGATGATGGCGAGGGTGATGACGGCGGCGATTACGATGGGATGATGGTCGCGATGATGCGAGCAATCATGCTGATAATGGCTACGATTTGTCATAGAGACCCTTAGGGGGGGGGGTAGGGGACTATACTTCGTTAAATAGGCCTTATTAAGTCCATTAAGTCCTCACTACGGGCATTATGGCCCCCCGGCCCCCTCTCCCCCTACCCCGCTAAGGGTCCCTAGGAATCATCTGGGTGGTTTGATTTGACCACGGCTATGACCACGTGGTTCATGACGTCGACGATGACGAAGATGTTGGTAACCATCGATTCAGGGTGTGGTTGGTGATTGTAGTGCTGGTCTGGTGATGGTGTGCCCGTGGCTTGGGGAGCAACATATGGCAAGATGCGTCTCCGGTACCTGCGCTGACCCTGATTAGACGTGAGATGAGGCCGGCTTCCCGCACCGGGCAGCAGAGTTGCAGCAGGTCATGGGGCTTTGCGGCGTCATGATGGCCGCTTGGCCGTTGAATGGGGTTCGCATCGGCATCCTTGCAGGTTTCAGGGGGGGCTGTTGTTGATGTTCAGGTTTGGACTAGGTGACTGCTTTCGTTGATTCTGCAGACTCAGAGATCCACGACCAGGCATGGGCTGAGCATTGTACAGGCTTCTGAAGTTTCTAAAGGTTGCGCAGCCTCTCTTCCAAGACTCGTCGTGAAGTTGGGTCATCAGTGCTTCAAATTCAAAAGACGTGCGACTTGACTCCTAGCATGGAAGGCGACCTTTGCCAAGTCTAGAGTTTAATGAGCCCCAAAGCAGATCGAGTTCCAGGTGTTCGGAGAGCTGATGCTACTTGTTCCGTTTACATTCTTCTCATGTGAAGGTGTCATTGTCCTTCAAAACCCAGCTGCCAAGCAGCGGCTATGCTCGCCCAAGCTCAATGCCATCAGCTTTTGCCGCTCTCCACACTCCTCTGGTCGACCTAGACCCCCATTCTCCAGGTGTTGCAGACCGCTAGAAACCCGAGAGCTATCAGAAGCTTTGAGACCCGAGTCGAGCTTAGCCCATCTAAGCATGTTACCCGCCAAACTGCGGTGGAATCTTGACCTTACCTTTTCGATTGTTGCTGTCGGGTCCATGAGGTGGAGATGAGGTGTCAAAAGCTACATGTTGCACCGCGAGGTCATCGTTTTTGCGGTGTACATGTCGCTGCCAAAGGTCACCAAGAAGGATGAGTAGACATGAGACGTGGAATGCGATCGAAGCCGCACAAAACAAGTCCGGCTGCGTGCTTGCAGAACCTTGAGCCGCTAAACCCTCGGGCCTTGTGCGGCCGTAAGCTATCAGCTCTGCGCCCGACACTGCTTAATTACTGAAGGGAAGGGAACTGAAGCATCAGGCAGAGCGTAGAGGTGTTGTTTCCGAAAGTGAGCGGGACGGAGGCAAAACGGGACTTTGACATGACTTGCAACAACAGGGTCTCGCTGCAAAACAAAGAAGGCCCGAAGTATTGACTTCCCAAGCAAGTAGCGTTCCTAGTAGCATTCGTTGCGCAGTCAGTGAGGTACCCGGCTTCAGAAGCCTAGCACACCTCAAGAGCTGAAGCCTGAAACCAAACGCAGCGAACCCCACTAATTTGGAGGTGCTAGACTTCTGCCAGGCATTGAGTTGCAATCTCGCTGATAGGATTTGCTTGACCCCTTGCTCGATGAGGGCTGGCACTAGGGTAGGCTTTAGGAGTTTCAGGTTAAAGAGCATAGCGATACAATTCACAGTTCAGACATGTACCTGGGGTACTGGAACCCTCGATTCAGAAGCCCTCTTGTTTACGGCGTTTAGGGTTTGGGTCTAAGAGGTTTAGAGATTTGGCGCACAGCCTCTTGGTGTGTGTCCCAAGGTGGGGCGAGCGGCCTGGATGCTATGCAAGAGGTTCCGTTGATGAGGCTCCCTGGGCATGGATTGGGTTCACGTGACTCGTCCAGCCCTTGGTCGAAGAGAAGCATGTCACTGCTGGTAAGTTGGGAGGAAGATCGTTGCTTTTCGAAGAGGTATTGTAGCTTGTTCGCAGAAGTCTGTTGGGCTGGAGCCCTGGTGTTTCTGGAGTCGAAAGGCCGAAGATTCCATGTTTCCACCAGTCTTGCTTCATTTTTTGTCACAATGGCCTCATCCGCTTGGAGTGGAGGGCATTCATGGGTCAAACTTGTTTCGGGTAAAGAGCTTCAGACTTTTGGGGTGTAGGTTGCGCTTGAAATTCAGACACCTTTGAACTGCCAGCAACCTCCGTCGCACCAGGGTGGAAAGGGCAGCGGCTGTATCAGCCCCCGTCGTGCCAGCGCCAGTAGCCATGCTGTCCTAGACGGGTACATTTGCTTATCTGCAAATGCTCACGGCAATTCGTGAGTCGCTGTCGGTCTTTGATTTGCCTGCCGTGCTAGCAGACGAGCAGACGAGAGAAAGGCTGTCATGCAGGGAGTCCATCTCACTCTCTTTCCAGTCGGCTAAGCCCCTGAACAGTCTTGCCTTCTTGCCTCTTATAGCCGCACTTGAGATCCAGTTTTGCCGTGCGCAGATGGGACCACGAGAAGTTCTACGATCCCGACGACAACGGCTGGCGTTTGTACAGAACCTTCTCGAGGCAAAGGGATGCCCTCCTATACCTTCGTGGCCCAAAGCTCGATGGCGAGACGGCAAAGTCGCGGTAGGTTCAAGGTCTTGTGGGTGGACTTAGGCCTTGGTGTTGTGAGTCAACCTCGAGTTTTGAAGTGTTGAGCGTTCGTCGGCCGCTGGGTCCAAAAAGCCTCCCACTACAAAAGTTGGCGATTGACAGCCCCAAGCATCAAAGCCTGCCTTGACTCTTAGGAGCCCTATATATGCGTGCAGCTGCACAATCCTTGCTTCCAACTCCTGTGCGCCTTGCAGACACGGTTCAAGTCGATTCAATTCCTGGAAGCCTGGAAGTACAAAGAACTGAAAACTGAAGGTGGGAGCATGCAGTCGGAAGAGCCAATCTGAGTCAACGCGTGATTCCAGGCACATGTCCTTCGTTGATGGTGTCGATCTGTTCGACAACAAAATGTCGGCGGCTCAGGGGTCTCCGGTTTTGTGTGTCGGTCGTCTAACCCGTCGATCTTGAATCCTCAACTAGTTTTGCCGACTTAGCCCTGACTGCACCGTCTCCTACTTTGATGATCTGCCCTCTGACTTCCGTGTCTGGTATATACTGAACAATAATGTCCATTAATCAACTGCACTCCATCTATGTATCACAGGCTCTGCACATCCTTAGCTGGAAAGCATCACCACCATCCCCACCGTCTTCACCACCCACCATCAGCAGCATCTGCAGCGTCAGAAGCGTCCTTAGCATCAGCAGCATCAGCAGCTAGCACCATCGCCGTCCTTCGTCTCATGGACAAGACCTTGAGCATTGAGACATGCGAGAAGTCGGAAAGAAAGGTTTTCCATCACGCCGGCGGAGTCCAAGATCATGGATCCACAGCAGCGGGTGGTGCTTGAAGTCGGTGGCTTGCTTAGAGGGTTGAGCCGCGAGTGTTTGCGGTGGACGGATTGGGTCTGAGTTTGGTTTTGAGTTTGCAGGGCGTGCTACTAGGCTTTGGGGTATGGGGCTGAACGCTCGGTACCCAGCTGCGCAGGATTCGGGGTGTGTGCTGGGGCTGGCTCGGGTTGCAGGCCTTTGAGATCATCCTGTTGCAGCGACGCGTGGCTGAAAACCGGGCTCCTCCGTACATACCGTCGGATCCTACAGCTGTGGGTAAAGTCAAAATTAGGACAAGCGAGAAGTGTACGATTGTTTCAAGGCCTGCATGTGTCATGTTCTGCTTCTGCCGCAGCATGGGAGCTGTCAGCCTACGTTACTGAGGATCGTCCTCGTCCTCCTTCTGACTCTGCTTTAAGTTGTTGGTGAGGGAGCATAAGTGCAAAGCCCGAAATCCGGTAGGAAGCTAGATCGAGCGCGTTTTCGGCACTGAACTAGGTAGATACGGACATACACAGACTCAGCTGAGCTTACTTCAATGCTTATGCACATGCAGCCTCAGATATTTACATGCATGAACCTAGATCCAGCATCGCAAGCAGACTCCAGGACCCAACAGCCCAACAAAGTCCAGCTGATCCGCAGGCTACGAGGCCCTCTTCTCGGGGGGCTACAAGAAAGGCAAGATCATGAACTCGCTTGGGGGCATGCGCCCGGGCTGAGACTTAGCCGTGAGTGTCGAATGATAAAGAACAGCCAACACTAATGACGCTAATGACTACAATCACAACGATTATAATGTGTGGGTGCTGGAAGGCTGAAGAGGCTTCAGGCTCATAGTGTCATCGTAAAGCCGTCCACAGGGTCCCGATGTAGTGTAGTGTAGTTCAAGCATGGTTTATCATTCTATGGGTTTTTGCTGATACGGTTGATCTGCAACACTGAAAACACCGCATTGGTATTTCTTGTCCTTCAGCAATTCCAGGTTGCCATCGCTTTGTTGTTGCTGTTCTTATCGGCTTTCTACTGCAGCTTCTTGTGTGTGCATGCTCCAATCCCAGACTCTGAGTGCCATGGCTGAAGCCCTCCACCCCTCGCGACTGGTGCTAAGGTATCTTGGCTACGGCACCGGCAACTCCGACTTTGGCATCCTGGCTCAAACCTGAGGGTTCAGCTGCGGCTTAGCCGAATGTGCTGAGGGGTGGTAAGGGGAGACTTGGGAGCCAGGCATTCCGGTCAGGGACTCGAAGCTACTCGACCGGAAGCCGCTGTGGCTTTGCGACTCACGGGGTCGGTGAGGTTATGCACTCAAGCATGTGGCGAGCTCTTGGGATTTTTCGACTTTCCGAATTCGTCCAGCGAGAGGTCTTTTGGTTTGCGGCTTGGGTTTCAAGCAGCCAGGCCATGTCGAGCGCACTACGGACGGTTCCGCAGAGGCACGACGTCATGACCTTCAAGCCGTAAGTTTGAGACTTCCGGTGTCGGTGTAGAAACTCACGGTTTCGGGTATGCGACCCAACATGCATGCATCCTGAAGGCCTCAAGCTTGCTGCTGCCTGTTCGGATCCCAATTCTGAGATCCTCTAAACCAACATCCCGAAACGCCTCACGGCACAAGATTCTGCAAGATTCTACAACGTGAGGTTGCAGACCCTGAGAACTGTAGTGTCCCAAACTCTTCCCAAACCCGCCACCGCGAGTTCGATTTCTCTGAAAAGTGACAGGGCTCCTTCGGAGCCACCGGCGGTTCTGCTGCGATCACGGCGAATCGGTGCCTCGTCTCTAGTACGAGTGCTGCTGCCACCATCACCACCACCACGACGACGACGACGGCTGCTACTGCTGTACAGCAACAGCAACAACAACTACTACTGCTACTACTGCTGCTGCTGCTGCTACTACTACTACTACTACTACTTAATACTACTTACTACTACTACTACTACTACTACTACTACTACTACCTCCTCCTCCTCCTCCTGCTCCTCCGCCTCCTCCTGCTGCTGCTACGGCTGCGATTACGACTACGACTGCTACTGCGAGTGCTCTGACCACTACAATGACTGTCAGGAGTACGAAAATCAAAGACTGGTAAATCCTACATCGTGAAATTAGGAAGCAGCAGCAAAGCGCGAAGTGGTGTTGCGTCTATGATGATAGTCATTCGCCTTTCGCAACACCTAAGTGAGACTTTCGGGTTGAGATTTGTAGTACAAGCAACTCAGAGAGGGGCGAGCAGCCTTCCTCGACGGGTCCGGTGTTATATATATATATATATAGAGATACATATGTAGCCGTCGTCCCAGGGTCCCAGCTGGTTTAGGCAGTTCGTGCGGACTATGAGAAAGAGCTGGGGGCTTCAGCCACACATTGCGGGTTGATCATAGGTCTCTCCCCATTGCTCATTGTCTCCCGATTCCCCGGACATGGTTTCTCGAGGATGTTTACGCGGCATCTTCAAGCACAGCTGAAGGATGCTCCCGATTTCATGACTCCAAACCCAAAGCCTCCGACGGCTGCCAAGACAAACGATCTTCCCGTGACTGTCAGGTTTAGCTTTGTTCTGGGCATGAAGGGCCCAAGCATCGCCGTGGATGCGGAGGATCAGCGCATCGTCACGGGTAGCCTGCTTTAGTTTGGGTCAGGTCGTGAATGTTGGAAAGATACGAGCTGTCACAACAGATCTGTTGTTTTGTTTGGGACCTTTTTTTGGCGTGTCAGGATTTGTTGCAGCAGGTCCTGTAGGTTAACATATGACATATGGTAGCCTTTCCCTCTTTGTGTGCTTCTCGACCTGTGTCGCATGCAGGATTCTCTTGCCTTGAAGTCGGTAATTGTTTAGCTTAGCCCCAAGCTGGCCCCAAGCTGGCATCTTGATGTTCTGTCCAGTGAGTCGTTTTCCGATCGTCTTCTTGTCAGTGGCTCCGAGGAGTCTTTTGCGAAGAACTCTTGTTGTTGCTCTCAGGGGCTTTGTTCAGGGCGTGACCTTGAGAGGTGTTAGGCTCTGGGTGTGAAGCCATGTTGGCAAGATCCAGTGCATCCAAGCTCTTCTGTCACTTCTGTCTGTGTGAGAGGACGCATCAGCCCTGCTGAGCGTGCACATGGGCTGCTGAAGCCTCAGAGGTGTGCAGGCACATGGAGCTTTGCCCTGCTGTCGGCCTTCTACCAGTCTATCCGTGGACGTGCAGTTCAGGACTTGTTTACGAGTTGTGCGTTCGAAGGAAAAGCATCGGCTGTCCGATCTGAAACCGAACGTGGAATCTTCTGCCGCATGGACCTTCAATCATCCCGAACAGATCAAACTCTACTCCTGAATACCATATACTTGCAAGCCGTGAGCATGAGCATCCAACTCTCCATGTCCAGATGAATCCCAAACCCCCTTGAGCCACACAGCTCCAATCCTTGAAGCTCTCAGAGGTGAGGCGCTCCACACCAAGGGCCGCGCCCTGGCCAACGAGTTCTCGCTCTGCGGCGGGATCAAGCCGCAGAGCTGCAAATTAAACGATTCGGAACGTCGAACACTGACAACCGATGACCTAGATACTGTATGCCATCGAAGCAGAGGTTTTACAAGACAGAAGGTCGTGGTGGCAGTGATGGGGCTGGTCTTGGTGGTGGCATTGGTAACGGTGCACCGCAAGCGCACTTTGGACGTCTGAAAGTTTAAGAAGTTTACGTAAGCCTTGCTCTTGACGACGAGGCTCAACCTGGCCGCCTTTTTCTGGCCGCAGCAGCAGGCTGCAGGTGCTGCACGTGTGTAGGCGTGTTAGGATATGTTTGGCTTGAACATCACTGAAACCCCGACAGACGGTTCAGAAATTCGGGTTTCAAGCAGCCCCTTCAGTCCTATCTGCTTCACACGATGAGCATTCTATTCAGAGCTCCGAAGCACGGAAGTCAACAAGATGACTTTAGCCACTGGGAGGCTGGTTGTCCAAGGTCGGCAGATGTCAGGCGCAGACGGCCGAAGAGGGGGAGGGGAAACACTTTGTCATGTGCGAGCGGTGGTGTTGAATGTTGAAAGCCAAGCTGAGTATTAAGGGCCGAGTCGTGGGTTCTTGAGAGTCGAGACGCAGCATCGTCGGTGGTGTGTTTGTATTATGCTACGAGGCTTCCCTTCAGCTTTCCGGACCGGAGCTTCCAGGGTTCTCGGTGCGCACGCTAGGCACCAGTCATTGTCGGACACACCACCGCCATCGATGTGCAACCTAAGCCAACAAACGAGTTCGGCCGGAGGCCTTTGACGGTGCGGCGGATGGTTGGGTCCATGGCGACACTTCTGTGCCGTGGCCGTGAGTTCGAGTTGGAGCTGTAGGCCCTCGAAGTCCGGCACTTCTTGAAGGAAACAACAAGTGTAGCGTGTGACACGGAATGCTTAAGTTTTGGTGGTTCAAGCAGCGAGGTTGCCGCTCACGTCGAGCGATGTCAGTGTGATGCGTCCTCCATTACAGACACGGTGGGCATTTGCTGTACTCATCCTGGCATTGTTTAATCCCTGGCTTCGTCGTAAGACTCCGAAACCCCGAACGTGCCAACTTACTGCAACCCATGGCACCAGATCCAGACTTCGATGCCTTCTCGAGGTGAACTTGCTCATCAAGACGCACCAAAGCTGCAAACATTTGACGGTTGTCGCTAGCACTCCGCAGCCCTACCTTCCCTCAGGCTGACCGAGAATGTGGACGGCAAGTTGGTGGTCACCCGGCTTGCTCCTAGGGTTGTGGGTTCAGGGCTTGAGGTCCCGACTTCAGGCAGCATCGGGGTGCGTGCCTCATGGACGTCTGCCGGATTTGAAGTCGGAAGCTGCTAGACTCCGTACCTTTCTTGCCAGATAGACGACAGCGCGGGCCCCATCTCCTGCAACAGGCCCCACCCCATGGTTTCCCAAAAGCCAAGCCCGTGCGGCAAACCCTATGAGGTCTGGACGGTCCCTCGACCACCAACACAATCAGCAATCTGAAGCTAGACCACGAAAGAAGCGAAGCCCATAGGCGAAGGAGAACGAGCCCTATCTGGCCTCCATCTGTGGAAGCTCCGTCCGGCATGCAGGCTCCGGTTGAGAGTTCAGGGGAACCTCGAGGGTTATGAGGTTTCAAGGTTTAGGTTTAGGCTATTTAAAGGTTTGAGGCAGGACCAGTTTCGGACACTGCGTGCTCGAGGGTCCCTACATGTATGCACCCCTACCCCTTCCCTACCCCTTCGGCTTGTACAGGCCGCTTGTGGCTGGCCTCAAGCTGTCGGAACTCTCAAAGGGGCCTTCTGAAGGTTTTTGTCGGGACTGTTGGAAGAGGTTTAAATTTAAGCTTTAAGTTTCTAAGCCAGACTCCGAACGACGGCATCCGCGATCAAAGCTTTGGAAAGACTAAGACTTCAGGGGCACAGGGATTTTGAAGCTTTAGGCCAGCCCACCCTGCAGGATACTCGGCCTCCCTGGCAGCACCCCACGGGCCCACAGAGCAGGAGGTCTTGTCCACGGCCTGACTCCCAGAATGTCGGTTTTGCAGGTCCGTGGGAAAACAGCTTTGAAGTTTGGCACATGAGCGGCCACCTCCAGGTCTAGAGTTGCCACATAGGAAGAAGCGCATCGAGTTTTGAATATCCCGGGGCTTCTGAAACCACGTTTCACTTCCTGGTGGCTTGGAGCATGCTGTTTGGTTTGATTTGTGCTGCCGGCTGCAAGGAACGTTTGTTCCGCGAGTTGTTGCAGATATCCATAGATTTCTTGTGTTTTGCTGCTCGATGTCATCTTGGTGGCAATATTACTCCCTTCAGCCAGGGTGAGTCAGCGCATATCGATGGGTCTAACTTGCAGATCTGATTGCAGAAGGTATGTTGGTGGGTTTTTCAGGAAACAGCTGTCGGAGACGGCGACGTTGTGTGTTTGTTGCTGCTGCTGGAGGGTTTAGGAACTGCTTTTCCAGACTTGCCTCCGTGTTCTGAATACTTTGCACGTTTTACGGTCACACTTGTTGTGTCCAGACCGTCACAAAGCAGTCCACCATGCTGAGGCCGTTTATGCAGCAGGCTTGACAGGCCTGGATTGAGTGATTCGTGTTTAAGGTCATGTTTGTGTGTCTGATTGCCTCGACAGCCGACTTCCAATAAGACCAAAATGCAAAGAAACACCTTGGAGCTGGAATCCTTCTATGCGTTGAACTCCGAAAGCTTCAGCCCCTGCAAACTCTTCTTCGTCGCCACCTTGCCGCCTTTTGTATTTTTGTGGCGGCGGTGGTGGTCGTCGTCATGGCTGTGATTGTGGTGGATCGTTGTGACAGTCGTCGTTGCGATTGTGCTCGTCCAAGTCGTCGTCCTCGTCCTCGTCCTGCTTGGCGTCGCAGTCCTGGTCGCCCGTTTGTTGCAGTTGCCGTGGTGCCACGTTGGCTTAGCGTTTTGCGGCCGTTGTAGCGCTTGTGCTTTGTGGGTGCCGTTTTTGCCGCTCCTGGTTTCAGAGCTGCTGCCGCTATCGGTGTGACTGTTCTCTATTGATGCTGTTTTTCGTGGTGGTGGTCGTGGCGAGAGTGCTGGGGGTGGGGCTTGTGGTGGTGGTGGTGATCGTCGTCGCTCGTCGTGGTTCTTCGCCGTGGTCGTGACTGTCTTTGTCCCGTTGCTCTGATTTGAAGTTACATATTTAATATAATGTTTGGTGCATTGGCGAGGCATGGACATCGACGGCTGTGAAATGTACGGCATCGGCTCCCAATTGGCGGACCCCGTCGAGGCCCAGAGGTCTTCTGTGCGGGTATAGGCATTTTGCACATTCAGCATTGTCAAGATTATGTCTTTCATCTGTATTTATTTTCTACTTATATATATATACACCTGTTATGTTATATGCTGATACAATATGTTTATTATGTTGTGTTATGCGATCCTATGTGACATTCTGTCATATTATACTATGTTATGTTATGTTATATCTTTTTTATTATGTTATAGCGGCTGTCTGTTTAAGAACGTATGCTTATGCAGGGGGCTCGTCTTTCGTCCTTATCGGGCGCAGCAGCTCTTGAGAACTTCTGGTTCCTGTGCCTTGATGGCCGTGAAGGCTAGGATTCTGTTTAGTTCACCTCGCGACATCAAACATTGTCCCCAGTGTTGCTCAGACAACGAAGGCAACGTTTCTAGCCTCTGACCCATGCTACAACGGTTATGATTATGCTCATTTCCGCCCGTCTCCTTTCGTAAGCTTAGAAACATGAAGCTCGAGCCCCCAGGCGATTGTAGTGGAGGCTCGTATTCCAACATTTATTGCGCTTGACGTTGCACGTTCGAATCTAGTTTGGTTTCTCCTGGATGTAGAGAAACGGAGCCTGCGGTTTGTCGGTTTCTGATCTTCAATGACCGTACAGCCCACAACAGACTTGACCCAGCAGCCGAGCTTGGAAACGGATGCTCAGGCGAACTCCTGCTCCAGAGCTGCCTGGCTTGCAAGATGCTTCCTCACTTCGTAAGCCCCGAGTCTTCCCATCTCGCTTCTGTCACCTTTCAAAACACCTTACATGACAGTGCTATGGGACTGTAAGCTTCTCTTGGGTAGCTGGGTAGTCGTATCTTGAACCTGCACTGCAATCACGAGGCTACGTTGCTAGGCTGGTCGCAAAGGGAAGAGCCTCTTGCCAAAGATGGCATCAAACAACATTGATGATGGGGCAGGTGATCGTGTTGATAACGGAGGCATTGGACAGCGTGCGTTGATCTCTTTTGGCGATTTACCGAGCGCATTTTCCGTCTGCCACTCGTCGTCATGAGAGCAGTCATCATCATGAACACCAAGTCATGTGCATGATGATGACCACCACGACCATCGCCGCCACCACCACTGCCGCCACCCTCACTGTCACCATGACCATCACCATCACCGGTGATCTCATACGATGTCAAGCAGCCTCGCTATCGCCCCACCATCGTCATTATCATCACCACTATCATCAGAACCGTTCATCTAGTTTTGTCTCCGTAGGGCATAGATGTACCAGTCAATCCAGCTGTCCCCGTGGGAAATGCCTTCTGGGTTGCTCTCCTGTGTCTAGGTTCGCGGGTAAAGGGTTAGAGTGTTGATTTTCTTGCGGGTCAATGGGTTGAGCAACCGCAGTCCGAAATCCTGCCTGTTTAAAAGAAGCAGTGATTACAATTTTTTCTACAGGAACTTGGAGGACTACTCCAGACTCAGGTGCTGCGCCTTGCTGACGACGATGATGCTCCGCTGTTTCTGAGGGCCACGGCCCAAGCGGTGCTTTGGAAAAGGCAAGCCCTCGGCCATCAGTGCAAGCCCCGCGGAACTAGGTTCTGAACACGGAGCCGGCATTTGGGATCTTAGGCTCCGTTTGTACCACAGGTTATGTTCGGGAGAAATTCTGGAGCAACGCCTGGAGTTCTTGCGTTTCAGCGATCAAGGGACGTTCGATCATCCAGGCAGGTTCGGGACCGGTGACTGCAAGGCCAAGGCCTTCGCGGCAGTGCTGGTCCTTTGGGTAAACGACGACCATGACGACGACGTCTGGCCTGAAGTTGGTTGATGTTGATTAGGCTGAAGACAATGGCTATGAACAGGAGAAGCAGAAGACGACAACGATTACTAGCCAGGTGGTCATGATGGTGAACACTGGCGATGGCATCGCCCTGTTTGTTTTTGTTGTCGTAAAGGCGTTTGTGATATTCTGGGGCATTTTTTGGCCCGCAAGGCTTCGAAGACCGGCATCGGAAATGCGCAGCACGGAGGCAGTGGCGTTCTCCTGGCATGCTTTGATCGTGGGTCTGTCAGGCTTAATTTTCAAGCCCCCAGCTCCCTTAAAGCCCGATCTCCCCAAGGTGCACTGTGCAGCGTTTGTGCACCAATCGTCTTCAACATGTGTCACTTCAAACCAATCGGACAAGCCGTCCTTGCGGAGCTGTCGCGGGCGCAGGAACTTCGCAAATTCCCGATCTTCCAAAAGCCTCCAAGTCTGCCAGGTCAGCATCATGCAGTCCATTCTGACCAGTGTCGCCTGGCTTTCGGCTTCAGAGCCAAATACTTCCGACCTTTTGGGGCTTCAGCTTTGAGGCTCTGGGGTCATGAGATGTGAGGTCTCGAGACGCTTGGTCGACAGCTTGAAGTGAAGCTTTCGGACCAGCCGCGTGTGTTTTCGGGGTTGACTCAGGTGTTGGCTCAGGTTTGAGCTTCGGAAACGCAGGTCATCTTGCACCATACTCGTGACCTTCGGGCTCGATGCCCAAGAATTGAACACCCCAAAGCAACAGAGCCCTTAACCGTAGCTCAACTCATCCTACACCATGAACTCTAGATCATCACCTTAAACCCTAAACAGGGTAACTTCTGCCCTTCAGCCTGCTCAGATCGCCGGAAGCATCGGCCCGAACATGCACCTCAGACAGACGAACCCTTACCTCGCCGCTGGGCTTCGCAGTAGCATCGATTTAGGGTGTGGGGGATCAGAGCTGAGGATTCAGAGAACCCGGAATCATGGTTGAAGGATGTCGACCCGGCCTTTCTTGCAAACCAAGGGCTCACGGCGTGCATTCAGATCAGCAGCAACCGGGACATCCAGTGCAAGCTTCAACCTCAACACAGTCAAACGTGCAGTTGCAACTGATAATCGGGTGCTGCGAAGCTTATCTCGGCCAGAGTTGTGTTTGGGTCCTTCGTTGCCTGTAGCTTTCAGCCGCCTGGTTCGACCGGCAAGGCTTTTCCAGAAGACCCGCAGCAACCCCAAGATCAAGAACCCCAAAGTCGAAGAACTGGAACCGATGTTTGTGCTTATGCCTAGGACATTTCAGAGCTGCCTTTGCACTTCGTGACGGAGGCCGCAGGATGCTTTTTGGGACTCGACTCTACCCAAGACTCGAACCGTCGAAACACCAAGGCAAAGGCTTCAGCTCAGTACAGCAAAATCACGAAAACTCCGCACCCCGAGATCACACGACAGTAAACACAACAGTAACATCCAAAGCCCAGTAAACAATCAAAACTGAAATCATCAACCAAAGAAACAATCGTTCGGAGATGTGTGGAGTAGGGCTTGGCTTTTTTTGGGGGTACATGGTTTCGCATTCGAAATGCAGAATCGGAGAGTGCGGTCTGGAGCCATTGGCTCAAAAAGATTCGCATTGGCTTCTGAACTTCTCTTAGGCTTGAGAGTTATCTAGGATCTTATCACTATGGAGTCTGAGAATGGCAGGAATGTAAGCAGCAGTAACAGTATAAACAAATTTTGTTCCGAGATGTAACGATGTGGTTGGTTTTTTGTTGCAGTCAATGTAGTGGTGGCAGGAGCCGTAGGAGCAGTGATCGTTGTAGTCTTGCAGTCGTAGTCGCAGTAGAAGCAGTAGTAGTAGCAGCTGCGCACAGTGCGATCGGATAAAGGGACTGTAGTGAAACAATGCCGAGAAAGCGGCGTGAGATTACTGAGATAGCAGCAGGATGAGCACCCGGCCATTATGTTGGTAGGAATAGCAATAATCGCGGTGACAGCAGTTTATGCTCACGCTAATGATGAAAACAAAGGTAGCGATGGCAACCACGGCAATCAGGGGAAGACTGGCAGTAGTGACAGTGACCACACTAAGCATCACAATGGCCAGAAATCTCAGAAGGAACAGGATGCTCATGATTCACGTAATCATAACTCAGATAGTTCTGACAATGCAGAAGGGAGAGACCATTGGGCAATAAGAGTAGTCGTAGTCTAGCTATCGGAATACTGACATGATGACAATGACTATTTTGACGATGATGGCTGAATGATTTCGATCCTCGGCTGGGCTCGCAGACCAGGCATTAAGAAGCAAGAAGAGCAGTTCTCTGCAAACCTAGGTTGGACTAGATTGACTAGATCGTCTTTGTGCACAGCCCGGGATTCCGAACCCCGAGCCGTAAAAGCTTAGGCCACTACTTTTAGAGCTGGAGGTGAAGGAAGGTTGGCTAGGGTCACGGATGAGACCGACGTACGAAATGCAACAGAAGACGCTTTCAGATGCTGCATGTCTGGAATGCAGCGGGCGAAGAGCTGGTCTCGCTACCTGTAGAAGAGCTGAGTTCTGTGCGAAGCTTGAAGCGAGACTTGCAGAGGCGCTCTGGCTTTCCGAGATTCCGACAGGTCGTTATGCATGAAGGTACTATTCTGGATGATGACGCAACGTTGTTCACGCCTGGGGATGCTCAGGTGGTTCTACTGCCGTTCGCTCCAGCTTCCCAGGAGGACATGCTGACATTTATAATTGCCGTGCAGAACGGCCTCGTCCATGACGTCGAGGAAATTCTACGGCGTCCTCACGATCCCAACAGACCCCGCACGGCTCTGGTTCACGCGTCCACTCGAGGCCACGTCGAGGTTGTGGGCTTGCTACTGGAAGCCGGGGCCGACAAAGACGGCACGGACATAGACCGCACCACAGGTCTTCAGTACGCCTCTGGCAGAGGTCACAAGGAGGTGGTGCGATTGCTGCTGCAGGCTGACGCAAACAAGGACCTCGCAGACTGTCAGGGGCGAACAGCTCTCATGTACGCATCTCAGCGTGGTCATGCGGAATGTGAACGGCTGCTGTTGAAGGCCAAGGCCGAGAAGGACTTGGCCGACAAGGACGGTTGGACGGCTCTGATGTATGCATGTTCACAGGGCACGGAAGAGAACGTGGCCTTACTGTTGCAAGCTGGGGCACAAACTGACTTGGCTGACCATTTCGCACGGACGGCTCTGATCCATGCCGCCAGCAGAGGCCATGTTGAAATTACCCGTCTTCTGTTGAATGCCGGAGCCAGCACAGGTTTGGTTGACGTTGATCGAACGACGGGGTTGGTACACGCCTCTGTCCAAGGCTACGCAGCTGTTGTGCGTCTATTGCTGGAGGCTCGTGCTGACGAGGAGTTGGTCCAAGAAACGGGCAAGACCGCGTTCCGTCGTGCATGCTCGCAGGGTCACATGAAGGTGGCACGATTGCTGCTAGCAGCCAGAGTTGGTGGGGTACTCACCTCCTGGTGCGCATGCTCTTCGAGAAGCTGGAGACGCCCAGGCAAGTTTGGGGTTCGCAGCCACGATGGGGCGCTTCCGGGAAGTACGTTCGCGGTCACCGCATGGCAGGAAGATGCAGCAGGTTGAGACCCATCTGCATATTGCTCATCCAAGCGCTGCTACCGCAACTGAAGGAAGGCTTTGTTGTCTGTTGTGGTGCGACGAAGCAGGAAAGTGCTCATTTGCTAGCATTGCACTGCTTTAACTTTGAGCCTCAAGCCTAACAGCTCTGACATATCCGGAAGCTGACCTACTACATCTCAGACCCAATACGAGAGCGCGTTTAGGCAAGCAAGCCTGTTGTCCTACAAGTCGGAAGAATAAGCTGCCAGCTCGCAGATACGGAAAGAAGTGTGAAGCCGAAGGTGGTTCCTTTCCGCATGGCCTCGACCTTCATGACCTCCTTCTCCCGCGGATTCGGTGGCACCAACGTGTCAGTCGTGAGCTACGCAGCCAAGGCCCGCTTTGCCTCGTTTCTGCCTGCGGATCAGGGCTTAGAGGCGAAAGGTCCACGGATTCAGGTCGAATAGTCGAACATGCATGTTGCTTCGGTTGGTGCACTGCGTGCCCTGAACCGTCAGCCCTACGCAAGACGGCAACCCAAGACCTGAAACCTATCAGAACCGTCTCGTAGTATGTATGTTTGGCCACCCCCCGACTCGTAAAAGCTGATCCCTGCATTCTTCAGTCCCCCGTCCATGCTCGCACCTAGCCACCGGACGAAACGCTGGAAATTTACTGCTCGGACTGGCAGAAGCAAAGACCACAATCTCCCCAAGCCTGCCACCCCAAGCACTACACCCAATATCCTACACACTGCACCTCAAAGCCCACGGTTTCTGAGAACATAATCACATCCAGGACACCAGCCACCTTCCGGACTCTGCGGCGCCGATGCCCCTGGCCGACGGCTTGGTTTTCTGGCCCGGGGGAGGCCAGCGACACGATTTGCGAAGCACCTGGACTTCGGGGTTGAGGGGTTCATCCAGGATGGCGGCGCTAATAAGGTGGTCTTGCCGCAGAGGCCATGATTTCGACGGGCAGCTGCTTCTTCCGCTGCCATCGCAGGTGGCAAAGTGGATGGGGACTCGATGCCCAAGCAGCATTTCGCCATCGCAGGCCCGAGGAAATATTCGGAAGCGGCGACAAAGATTGAGATGGGTCGGGGGAGAGGGCAGGTTGAGGATCTTGGTGCGATTGATGAGGCCCGTGCGAAAATCTTGGCAGGCACGAGGCTCAGGAAGCATCCAACACTGCAGCGAGTCTGTGCTTGGAGGTACTTTTTCCGAGTGGGAGCCACATCCCATGAAGAAGGACCAGTTGAGCCTTGGATTTGGGACTCAACCTCGCTTCCTGCAAGTCAAGCCTAAACTACGCAAGTTCGCCAAGCCAGAGGGTTGCAAATCCTGAAGCTTCCGGAGACGCAGGGACTCTCTGTACCGAAGATTATGAGATGTTGGTCCCGAGGAGTCGGGTCTCTGGGAGAAGGTAGCCTTGTACTGACGATGCCGTATAACTGAAGATATGATGAGTTCTCTCTAAAGCACGCCATTCATGGGATCGAAACATTCCAAAGTCCTGTCCCTGTCATCCTGCGTTTCCACTGCGATCGTACCCCAACCCAAGGGCCTAACGAAGTGCGCCCGACAAGCACAAGCCCGAACGCAGAAGGCCTTCGCAAGTCATCAGAGCACGACGAAAGCTAACCCTGCTGCTGTGACGCAGGAGTCGGAGGGTGTTTTCAGCTGCTCTGTCACGCTGGGGGAGAACAGGCTGGGGTGTCGGCGGACCCACTGGCAACCTCCAGAGTCGAGTGTGGGGTTTAAGGTGCAGAGTCCCCTGCTCCCAACGCATCCAACGCATCTGGAATGCAACTTAGAGTTTTGAGACGTATGTTCTTTTCCGAGCAGACTGGGGATTAGGGTGTGGTTCCGAGTGGTTTAGGGCTTTGCTCCAGAGAAGTTACCTAGGAGGCCCTAGGAGGCCCTTATACGTAAGTCGAGACACCCGAATGCTCAACTCCAAAAGCGTAGTTGAAGCCAAAACTGTAGATCCCAAATGCTAACCCAGGACCCTTGAGTGTGGATTTCCATCCTAAACCCTGAAATTTGGGCCTGACCTTCTAGCCCCCGAAACCCTACAGCCTCAAATCTTGAAGCTACCTTAGGCCCGACAGGTTTTCATTGAAACAGACTCAAACAGGGCTCTCACAGACTTAATCTTGCACCGAAAAGCACTCGAACCGCAGGTGGGAACAGTTCCAGATCTGGCTCGATGACGACCCATTGAGGTCGCAGCTCTCTGGGACTTGAATGGTAAAACCTGTATGGCGATTACTATTATGGTTACTACTCTCTTTTTTAATGACTGTTATTGTTATTATTGTGGTCACTGTTGTTGTTATTGTCATTATTGTTGTTGTTATTATTGTGATTGTGGTTATCAATGGTTATTACTGTTGTGAGGAAACAGCCTCGTATTGATCATGTTACTGTGTTTGTTGTGGTATTTCTTACTGTTGTTGTTATTGGCGATGCTTTATGTATTGCTCTCATTGTCATTACTACAATCATATTGGTTGTCTTGCTCATTATCGCGAATCACTACTCATATGAGTGTTGCTCGCTTATCATGTGCATTATTGCTGCCCTACTACTCTTGCTAGTGTTGTTGGTACATTCGTGGTCGTCATCATCATCATCACCACTACCATCATCACCATCATCACCACCATCATCGTCATCATCACTATCATCACCATCATCACCATCATCGCTATCATCACCGTCATCATCACCATCATCATCATCATCATCATCAAACTACTGGGGCCAGAGTATGAGGAATGTAGACGTGGGGTCTGTTTTCCTCTTGCCATTCTGGTCATATTTGTGTCAAGCGTAGAGATCTGTTTTATGCATGTCGGTGTTTCTAATTTGTTGAAGGTTTCGAGATTCCCGGTGTTTAGTTTGGCTCTGCGGTTCACTCCTTTTAGGCTTTGCGGCTCAAGGCGGGCGTTGTTTAAGTTTTCAAGTTTTTCGGCTTCTTAGTTCTTAATAACACCGGCCTTCAGCGACTTCGTGCGTGACGTTGTGTTGTGGCTCCGAGTTGAGCGGTTAGCCTAAAACCCAAGTACATCAGCCTCAAGAAACCCTCCGTTGGGCTTCTGGGCTTTCGGGTTTGGGGGTCTTGGCTCTGCTGAGGCCTTCTGTGTTAACACAGTTCCTCCAAAATCTGCCTCCTGCCGCTCATCATCAGTCCGCAGAGCCAGGTGCCTTTACCCGGAGCAGCACAAGGCCCCGGCGCATGGCCCCGGCGCATGCTCGCAGAGAGTAGAGCCCGACTTTACACCAACGCTAGAACCCCGATGCTGTCATCCTACCGCCACCGGTCTGCCAGGTGAAGATGCCCTGCAGGCTCAAGCTTGCCTCAATTCCTCTCCACCGCACGAACCCAGTTCAGCCCGAACCCAGAAAGCCCTCTACAAAAGGGAGTAGAACCAATTTAACGCCCTGCATCCCAACAGTCCCAACATTTTAAGACTGCTGCGGCCTGAAAACCCTAAACCTCAAGCCCCTGCCACCCCACGGAAAAATGACAAAGCAAATTCGTCGAACCCAAGCCCTAACGCAACTTATGGCTGCAAGCTCCTATCCCCTGAACCCCAAACCGTACCCTTCAGAGATTTCCAAGCCAGGCCCCCTCCAAATCCTCGGTTTGTGGTCCAGATGCAGACTCTGGAGGTTGGGTTTGGGGTTTAAATTTGGGAGTGCCGGCTTTAAGGGTTCAGGT
Source organism: Symbiodinium sp. clade A Y106 (assembly GCA_003297005.1). Lineage (NCBI taxonomy): Eukaryota > Dinophyceae > Suessiales > Symbiodiniaceae > Symbiodinium > Symbiodinium sp. clade A. The sequence continues at coordinate 21,251 of BGNK01005060.1, read as the reverse complement.
TAAGGGGTTTACGGTTCAGGAGTGTCGGGTTTAGGCATTCAGGTTGAAGGGGGGTTTAGAGGCTCAGGTTAAAGGGTTTAAGGGTTCAGGAGTGTCGGGTTTAAGGGTTCAGGTTGAAGGGTTTAGGGTTTAGGAGTGCCAGGCTTAAGGGTTCAGGTTTCGGGTTTAGGGTTTAGGAGTGTCGGGTTTAGGTTTAGGGGTTCAGGTTAAAGGGTTGGGTTTAGGAGTGCAGGGTTTGGTGGTTCAGTGTAAAGGGTTTAGGGTTTAGGGGTGTCGGGTTTAGTTTAGTAGCCGTCAAAAGATCTGAGAGAATGGATGTGAAGTCGCCCCTGGCGAAGAAGATAGCAACCCCTGGTTGACACGCACCAACAGCTCCCGGGCTTCTTTGGCAGCGTCCGCTATGGCTCACAAATCCCCGGCAGGCGATCACTGGTTTCAGTGATGTGATTGTACAGTTGGGCCTACCTAACCCCCTGAGCCTTCGTGGCCCGAAAAGAAGGAGTAAGACATCCTGGACAGCAGCTTCGGCAATGGATTGACCTCAGCGGGAATCACATTCCCACTTCTTAAATGTTTTGCCGAAGCGTTTCCATGGCTGTAGTGGCTTTCTCAATCCACTGACGACGAGTCCTGCGATCTGCTCTTTCACGAAGCACTTCATGGACATCGTGTAGCATGTATCGCCCTTGTGAGAGACAAGTCCTGATGTTGCTGGCGTCCATGATTTTTGTCATGACGTCGGCTAGCTGAGAGGCTGAATGCACCTATCGAACACAAACTCCTTCGGAGAGGCGTTCCTTGATGACTAAACCTTCTAGCAGAGTGCGGAATTCATGACACTGAGGCGTAGCTGTCTTTAGCAGTAGGTCGTACAGGCTGTTGCAGTCTACGACTGCGACGGCTTCAGGCAGTTTGGACAAGACAGTCTCAGGCTTTCTCCAATCCAGCTGCTGGCACACAAGCCAGCCCCAGCCAAGACGCAGCCAGGACAAGTGGTCTAGAGCTCCTGGCAAAGCCATGGTTTCGGCAGCCAGTGTGCTGTTCACTGTTCGCTGTATCTTCTTGGAGCTCCAAGCCAACGGGTTGACCTGGCTTTGCTGTTGATCTAGGATCTCTTTAAAGGCAGCCATAATCAACTCTCCTTTGTGAGAAGACGGATTGCTTTCTGAAGCAAAGGAGGCATCGCTGAAGACTAAAAACCTAAGGTTCGGGATGGGAACTGCTTGAATCTTTACACACGTTGCAGCATTAAGTTTGGCATCATGAAGCAAATGATTGGCATCGAGAAGATCTTGAGCACATGCCTTATTTACTCTAGATTGTAGGTGGCTCAGATGATTGCTCAAATCAGGTCGCGTGTTTACAGCAGCGTACTGTAGACTGCCAATGACACCGCGCAGCAAGTGACGCTCGCACTCGATAACTTCGGCAGTTCTTTGCGGACGACGATGGCGATCAACATTGATTGGCCCAATGTCTTGCACATACTCTGTTTGATCCACGACAATGCTGTAGTCTGGTTTCTGACGGATTCTCAACCCTGTGAACTTAAAATCCTTGTGCAACTTAGACCCAAAAGGAAACTGGCGCTCAAGCTCCTGAATGGCTTTCTGGAAGACTGGGTCCCCACCCCCTATGCCATCGTCTACGTGGATCTTTAAAGCTCCGTGCGGCACGTCTGTCTGGCTCGGCAGAACGAACAAACATGCGTCAAAAGGCGAAACCTTAAACCCTAAACGTTCTAGTGCACCTCTAGGCTCTTGGTACCACAGGTAGGGGGCATCAACTAAACCATATGCTCCTTCAAGAAGCCGGCAACACTCATCAGGCTTGAGATTCATCCTTTGGCGCAGTTCTTCGGGTGGCTCCAGACCTAAGATTCGAACCTCTTGAGCTCGGCCTCTTAAGAAGGCCGTGCGGACGTCAAAGCTCCTGACGTCCCATTTGCTGGAAGCAATTAGTTGCAACAATAAGGCTCGGGCATCTCTACCTAGAGTGGGGCTATCTCTGGGAATAGAGTCAATCTGGGGATCTTCGTACCCGAGAATCACAAGCCTGGCTTTCGCTTCCCGGGTCTTAGGGTTCTTCGGGTCAACATGGGCATCTTGGGTACCATCCAGCGGCTTCCAGCTTAAGATCCAACCGCATCTAAGAATGCTGTCTAACGGGAGCTTGTTTCGGAGTATTCGCTGCACTGTCCCAGTGTCAAGCCATGACTGTACCTCTTTACTCTTGGCAACGCGGAATTCCTCTTGTTGCGAGGGTGTGAGCGTCGCAAGTTTGACTTCCGACCGCTGGCGCTTGGCCGCCGACACAGCAAAAGCCATCCCCGGGAGCCTTGGACTGCGTCCCAGCACTATGATTTCGGGCGTGTAGCCTCGACATCTTGAAAGGGATTTCTTGGCACTGCAGCTGTGGTTTAGGGCTTGCTGAAGTTGTTCGGGGCTTTCAATAGGGCTCTCATGGTCTATTTTGCGCAGCATCTCCTGCAAAATGCCACCGTGACGCTCGCAACGGTCTAACTGAAAATGAGCTTTTTTGGCGATGACACGAGATCGTATGCCATGACTCTGTAAGAAATTGCCAAAAGCAGTAGAGTTGAACTCAACCCCGGCGTCAAAGAATAGCTCAACCATGGGTCCGGCCCATGAGAACCACATAGATTCAATGGCCGACATAGCAGCGTCAGCATCCTTGTCCGAGGAAACNCAGTAGAGTTGAACTCAACCCCGGCGTCAAAGAATAGCTCAACCATGGGTCCGGCCCATGAGAACCACATAGATTCAATGGCCGACATAGCAGCGTCAGCATCCTTGTCCGAGGAAACTGCTCCAACATGGTAGTTGGAGCCCTCATCTGCACCCCTTTAGCGCTAGTCCAAGTAACCCCGTCTATGGCTACCCTTTCACCAAACTCCCTCACCGGATGAATAGCCGCTGGTCGACCTATCTTTGGCTTTTGGAGCTCATGGCAGGNACCCCGTCTATGGCTACCCTTTCACCAAACTCCCTCACCGGATGAATAGCCGCTGGTCGACCTATCTTTGGCTTTTGGAGCTCATGGCAGGTAGGGCAGTGCAGTTGCTCCACCGCTTCAACTATAGCACCAGAGAATTTGCACTCTCGAAGAAAGACCTGAAGCTTCTTAACATCGGGATGACCTAAGTTTTTGTGGACCCGCAACAACCACGCCCTTTCCTCAGGTTCGAGTCTCAACACCTTCGGCCCATGACGTGCGGTCTGAACCGAAGCAGTGGAGGAAGACACTTCAACCTGAGGGGACTGCTGCACTGGATGAGATGATTGGTCTGTGGATGGCGCGGGTGGAGCGATAAGGCGCAGCTTCTTGGACGGACCGGACAAAGCCTTCAAGCCTCGCTTCGTGATCACAAAGACGGAGCGCCGCGTCCACATCTGGGGCAACTCGTGGTGGCTAGTGGGTCCTATCCAACGATCCACGAACCTTTCAGGATTACTAGCCGATTGTCGTTGATACTGGGCATACGTTGTGCGAACAGGTTCTAAGTTGTCGGGGTTTATTCCACTAGGGACCTCCGCGGGTACAAACAGCTGGGTTCTGGGAACCTGGTGTACTCTGATTAGTTGACGGCCTACCTGTTGCCAGTAGTCTGTGGCTGCGGCGGAAGCTGGCACAGGGATAGGCTGGGAAGGATCCTCTGGCGTTGTATGCGGAATCTTACCAAACATAGTAACCATTACTCTGGCAGGATCACATGGTGCTTGCAAAAACCTTTTAGTTAAGGTTTCCCAATGTTGCCACTGATCATCAACCGCAGCATTCCCGAGCGACCTGTGGATATAGAACGACCTCCTTAGGGGACTCTCACCGGGGAGGAAAGCAATAGGAGCAGGGCGCCGTCTCTGGATTCCGCGTGCTACTTCTANGACTCTCACCGGGGAGGAAAGCAATAGGAGCAGGGCGCCGTCTCTGGATTCCGCGTGCTACTTCTATCACTCGCAGTGACACTTCCGGGAATGCCGCTTGCGCACGATCAAAGATAGGACCTTCGGTGAGAATGAGTTTGCCAAATTGGGGCATGTTCTGCTGAAGAACATGCAGCAGATTTTGACACTCCTGAGAAATATCACTGTCGGCACTTGTGGGTGGAGACTGTTTGCCAATAAGGCGTCGTCGCTTGATCATGCGCTGCAGAAATGGTGAGTGTTGTAGCTGGCCTTCGACAGCACTCTCTACCAACACAGGCCGAAAGTCGGTCAGTAAAAAAGTCGTGGTGCCATGGTTCGTGGTGCTCGTGGGGCCACACAGGACTTCCGCGAGGTGCTGCATGAGATCAGGTGTCGACGGAAGCCTAAACCCCCTAAACCGAACATCTAAATCCCTTAGCAGTCCCCGGCAGGATGTCAGCAAAAGTGGCGGTGGTAGACTGGCTACTGCGCCCTTTGTCGGTATGCTAGCACCGCAAGTGGAATCAATCGAGGGAGGTTGTGTTAAACACATGGGTAAAAGCCCTTGGTGTAGCTCTGCGAAGATTGGGGCCTGTAGCCACAGTTGCTCGGATCTGGAGACTTTTACGTGAAAATGACGCCCCTGACACATTTGTCTAAACAGCGCTACTGCTAAGAGAGAGTGGACGTGGGACGAGGCCTCTTTACCAGGACGGCATAACATGTGAAGAAAGATTTGTTGCGGTCGGGCACTGGCCAGAATACCATACAGGATTGTGCGACCAGTCGCAGTGTTCAGATCACCCAGGGCTCGACTGAACCTCAGAACTTTGCCCGCGCATGTGGAGGCTCTGCCTGCAAGGGTGCAGTCANTGGCCAGAATACCATACAGGATTGTGCGACCAGTCGCAGTGTTCAGATCACCCAGGGCTCGACTGAACCTCAGAACTTTGCCCGCGCATGTGGAGGCTCTGCCTGCAAGGGTGCAGTCAACATCAGTGTAAACCTCTAGCACAGCTACCTGGGAATCCCTGGGTTGCTGGGCGAACCTCTGTGCACTGAAAGCTTCCAGCATCTCTTTTTCTACCCAGTTGTCACACTCCAAATCCTGGTCTAAAACGTCCAACCCGAAATCCTCCTCAAACCCTGCACGTTCTGCAAGCAGTTGGTGATGAGTGGCTTCTTGAGCTATCTGCAAAGTGTGAGCTTGCGCTGCTTGCTGAAACAATGCATGTGTATCCGAATCCCCGGCCTTCAGCTGGCGGCTGGGCCACTCTGTTGCTGCACATGGCTCAAGATCTGGCTGAGGACCTCCTCCACCCGGAGCATCCGAGTCTGGAGAGCACTCACATCCTGGGATAGGTCCTCGGGGGAAGGCGGGTTGGCGGGAGTGGCTGGCTTGATCGGATACCCCTTGCGGGGCGGACTGATGCTGGACTTGGCCATTGTCTTGGCCTTCGGCGCTGGATGGGGCTTGGGTCCCTCTGGGGATGGTTCGCTCGGATCCATCATTAGATCCCACTCGTCCCGCTCGAGATGATCCATCCACAGCTCTGTGAAGNCCATTGTCTTGGCCTTCGGCGCTGGATGGGGCTTGGGTCCCTCTGGGGATGGTTCGCTCGGATCCATCATTAGATCCCACTCGTCCCGCTCGAGATGATCCATCCACAGCTCTGTGAAGCGCACAAAGTGACGATGCTCGCTCTTGGGGCTGTCCTGATAATGGCTCAGAAACCAAGACACCCAATCCGGAAACTCTTGGATGACCTGCCGGTAAGACTTCCCTTTGTGCAGCTTCCCGAAATCGATCAAGCGAGTCTCGAGATCGGCCAGAGTGGCCGTAGTCAGGTCCAAAACTGGCTGTCCTGCACTGTCCAGGGTCTTCCAGCGTGCAGCGGGTGTCATGCTGCTGGTGCTGGTCTCGGACATCGGGCTTCACACAAGGATCGGCGCGGGATATGTCGACGGAAAGGGCTGAGTCGGCTTGGGCCCGGCTTGGGGGACTACGCTGTTCGGAAGGCTTGTCTTCCTCAGGAGCACTCACATAGCCGGCAAAAGCACAGGTTTGCACAAGGTCCTGGCATAAATTTTGCACCTGATGTGACATGTGAGAGTCTAATGCTCTAGGCGAACGGGAGGCCTGGAGCAACTGATTAAAATCAAGCAGCGAGAGCTTGCCCTCGGACAGCGTGGTGGGCACTACGCACTGCAGCTTGCGAAAGAATATCAGTCCTGATTGTGAATCCACTACAGCCCCCAGGGACCTCAGAAAGCTGTTTGACAATAAGAACGCCGTCGGGCCTTCTACGATGGCTATTCTTACCCGCAGGCCCGAGAGGGACGTAAATGGCTCTCTGGCAAGTGGACGTCGAGCTGTTGCCGAACTTAAACGTGATGTGACAGGGACCTTCCTTAACCTGGCTACGAACCTCAGAAGGGATCTCAGCTAAGAACTCCGGAAGCTGTGAAGCACCCATGACATTCTGCGACGCTCCCGAGTCGACGACGCCCAGAGAACCATGACTGACGAAGAAAGCCTGATCTAACTCAGGCTGGAAAACTACGGACTTCACCAGGCTCAGGGGGTTGCTCACCTGCTCAGGTCCTTGACTCCTGGCAGGGATCTTTTCGAGTGCTAGAACCTTCTTCGAAAAAGCCGCCGGCACCCCTAGAAATCCAGAACTGAAATCCGAAACCGACCCCTCGGCGCAAAGGACATGCATGATGCAGGAGTTGGCCTGCAACGACGTCACATCAGCAGGCATCTCGAACAGCACATCCTCCCACGCGCTGCTGTCTGGCGCGGTGGTGGCCAGATTGGCAGATGCCGTGGGCCCCGGGGTCGATGAACGGCTTTGGAATCTCAAGGGGCACTCTGCTTTCCAATGACCCTTTTTGCCGCATCGACGGCACTCGGACTCCAAGATGCGTTGGGCCAAGGGCTTTCGACCCTTGCCTCCGAAGCCTTTCTTGCCCTTGCCGCGTCCCTTNGAAGCTGGCTCTGACGAAGCAGAACAAAGGCTTTGATTTCCCCAATGGTCATCTTGGAGATTTCGTCAAAGGCTACGCTCAACCGATTGACGTAGGACATCGTGCTCTCATCTGACCTCGGTGTGGTCTTGTACAAGGCCAGTTCCACCTTTTCATATGTTTTCAGCTCAGCAGATTCCTCCCAAGTTGAGAGTGCTTTCAACAAAGCGTCCACTCCTTTCTCTGGGTCTGTGAGCTGCTTCGGGTCCAGGTTCTTGACTTGGGCCCAAGCAGTTCCCTTGCAGAGCATGGCAAGCCGAGGGGCCAGCATGCCTCGATCCTTTCCAGGGCAGATCTCTTTCAAGAAACGTACCTTGTCGACGTATTCCTTGATGTTGTCTGTCGCAGGATCAAAGGACGGTAGCAAACTCCAAACGGCATTGGACTTGCCATCTTGCTCTGATGTCTCCTGCGAACTCTGCTGCGAGGCTGACATCCTTGCAAAATGCAACGATGAACAAAGATCCCCGGATCTCAACTCCTCTGGAGCACCCCGGCTCGCGCTACCAATTTAGTAGCCGTCAACAGATCTGAAAGAATGGATGTGAAGTCGCCCCTGGCGAAGAAGATAACAACCCCTGGTTGACACGCGCCAACAGCTCCCGGGCTTCTTTGGCAGCGTCCGCTATGGCTCACAAATCCCCGGCAGGCGATCACTGGTTTCAGTGATGTGATTGTACAGTTGGGCCTACCTAACCCCCTGAGCCTTCGTGGCCCGAAAAGAAGGAGTAAGACATCCTGGACAGCAGCTTCGGCAATGGATTGACCTCAGCGGGAATCACACGGGGAGCCTGGGTGTGTCAGCGTGTGTTTCCGTTCGGTTCTTGCCTTCGGGTCTCCAAAGTTGTGGTTCTATGTTCGAGCTTTGGGGTACATTACTGGGCTTGTGGTATATTTTGGTACATTAATGGGCTTGTGGTATATTTTGGTACATCAATGGGCTTGTGGTATATTTTGGTAGTATCAGACTCAGAGTATAAGAGGATAGTGGTTCAGGATTGGTGCTCTGAATGGCGAACAGGGTTTGTGTGGTCTTTTTTGGGAAACCCTGCGAGGCCAAAGACCCCAAGCTCAGGCAATATATAGAACATGATGTAATACAGTATGATAGGCCATAACATAGCATACTATGACAGAACATGACACAGTATTTTATGGTAGAGCAGACTATATACTATAGTAGAACATGATGGAATCCACTGTTCTGATAGAAGCTCAGGGACGCTCTTGTGTCTTCTTCTCCCACATTTCCGTGCGCACGCTGGTCGTGCCCAGGCCCTGCTTTACAGGGAGAGAGCTCTGGGGCTTTCGGGTTCAGCATTTTTGGGTCTGCAGGGTTTAATGTAGGGGTTTAGGGTTTAGAGTTGAGGGTTTAGGGTTTAGGGAGAAACCCTGGGCCTATACCCCCCAAAATAGTAGGATTCATATAAGGAACCCTAGTAAAGGCCCAAGGCTTCTTAATCAGGTTCCTACATTAGGGCTCAGAGTTCGACATGTTGGGGTTTTGGGTCTAGGGTTAGGGTTCGGTATGTTGGGGTTTAAGGCTGTTCGGGGGATGGACGGTTTCAGGGTTGAAGACGAACGCTTCAGGGATTGGGTGTTTGGGCGTGTCCTACCGGAGATAGAGTTGACTTCCAGGGCTCGACCCATGTCGTGTTGTCCAAAGTTAGGGTCCAAATCATCAAAATTTTGTTGTCGGACTGCTCATTAAGTCTCGGGAAAGGAGCCATGAAGCATACAGGTTTCCTCGATTCGACAAGCCTCCCTGAACATGAACTTTAGAAGCAAGGACGCCGTTTCCTGTGCATGGGGGGCCGGGGATCAGTTTGGAGCTTAGGGTTTAGGGTACTAGCAGTACTGTAGCAGCAAACTACAGCTGAGCAGCAGCCATCTCAGCACCCAGGCGTATAAGAAAAACCGATGCAAGAATCACGGCAGCGCTCAGGCAGACGGTATATCGGTTCTGATAACTGCTCTGGCCTTTGCTAATCCGAAGCTTTGCTCAAATCTAATCCTACCATTGCCCTAAACCCTGAACCCTAAGCGCTAAAGCCTCTACTCTTTCTGTCCACTGTCCACTTGCACAGAGAAGTCGGTGTTTGTACCATGCAGGGCTTGATCCTGATGCTCGAGGAAGCATCAGCATCAGCAGAGATGGGTCAGGACCTTGTAACATTTTGTTGGGTTTAGGGTTTAGAGTTCCGGGTTTAGGGTTTAGAGGCGGTATAGAGGGTTGCATGCGCCTCGGCATGCATAATGCATCTCTCGAATCAGCATCTCTGGTGGGGTACCTGTCTTGCAGGCGGTTAGAGGATGGGGGGGGGACATCAAACTGTAAACCTTAAGCTCAACGAGCATAAACCGCGAACGCGCAAAAGCCTCGTAAGCCACATTCTGAACGTCAGGTTTCACGTATGGCTGCAAGCGTTGAACCTCAGACTTCACCTCCACCCGCAACGGCCCCAACCCCTACAGAGAAACAGGCTGTTGCAAGGAGGAACTGACCCGTTTGCCGGGAGCACTTGAAGTCGAACTATGCACGAAACCTAAGCCTAGAACCTTTGAGCCAGGAGGAGGACACGGACGTTTCCCAGTTGAGCAGGAAGCTGGAGAGCGTCCTCTCACGAATGAGCCTTGCAAGCCTTGTTGCCGGAAATACTGTGGCAAGCTTTTTCGTTGAGTGGTTCAGAGGTAGACACTAAACTCTAAACCAGAAAGCGTTCGGCTGTGTCTTTGGATTGCAAGCTGGACACGCTTTCTCGTCTTAATTGTGGGCTACGCCCATGCAACTTACCCTAAACCATCAGCCCCTATGCAATCTTTATCGAAAACCGCCAACCTCCAGTGTTTCTATTCGCGGTGGAATTTCCTGGACCCTAAACCCTAAACCCTATTTACGGTTGGGGTTGTTGAGGATCAGGGCATTAGAGTTCAGGGACGTCGGGTGTTGGGGCTTCGGGCTCAGGGTCTCTTTGGTGAAGGATGTAGAACACAGTTTGATTCAGGGTTTGGAGTCTTTGATCCAAAGGCCCCTTTCGAATCCGGAGCCCTAAGCCACCCTCCACACCACAACCACTCTGAGTTCGACTCTCAGGTTGGGCTCATCTCATCCAGGAGCTTTGAAAACGGCTTGTCAATGCGAGTACAGGCAGAGCTCGATCGTCTTCGCTCTGCGGCAGGGTGAGCCAGGTTTCAACCAACAGCTCGACAAACTTATAAGCCTAAGTCGGCCTAAAAGAACCGGCGCGTTCGCGTTCTTGGTACGGAGAGTCTGTTTGACACTTGGCCTGAAGCTGTTTTGAGGTATTGTGCAAAATGCGAGGCAGCATGAGTAGTCTTGCGCTGGGTCTCCGAGCTTCTTCGAAGCAGGTGGCGTTTTTGCATGAGCCCAGAGACTCTAAAACCCCTTAATCAGGCTAGAAACCCTAAATTATAGATGCTTACTTACGCAATATGATTCCAGATTTCAGGTATGTTCCCGAACCAGGAGGTTTTAGAGTCTCTATTAGCTCGGCGCTGGCGACATATAGTCGTCTACCATTCCCGGCTGCCTTTCCTGCACTGCTGGAGTTTGCACGGATTGTTGCAGCCCATGCCCGGTGCGAGCTTTAAACCCCAAACCCCAAACAGCCCTTAAACCCCAAGCCCTCAACCTAATGTGCCCCAGTTTAAACCCTAAACCCTAAACCCTAAACCCTGAACCTGTACACCCAAGCCCGAGGATCCCGGGTCCTGAAGCCCGATCTGATCGGTGCAGCAGGCCATCAGGGTGTTGAATTCGATGGAGAGCAGCATGGGAGTTTCCGAAAATTAGGGGTACTTTATTTTGGGGCCCTTATAATAAGGATCCTACTAGTTAGGGTACTATACTAGGGCCCCCTATTTTCGGAAACTCCCACATGCACGAAGATGTTTTGCTTTGAAAAAGTTGATGCCTCAGACTGATTGCATCCCGGAGTGCATCGAGCACTCAAATGCTGAGACTTCCCACCTAGAGGAGCCTGGGATACGTATGGTTGGACGTTTTCTCTAGCTCTTCTTGTCTGTGTGTGTGTCGCTCTCTCTCTCTCTCTCTTTTGGTCTCATTCGCTTTCTTTCTTCCTTTCGCTTGCGCTTTCTGTTATGTAAGTATGTAAGTAAGTATGTATGTATGTCTGTGTGTGTATCTACATATTATATATATATGTACATGTTTACATACACACATGCAGGTACATACATACACATACATCCCCCCCCC
>BGNK01005060.1:0-10050 GCA_003297005.1 Symbiodinium sp. clade A Y106 | reverse complement strand
CCCCCACCCACCACACGCAATGGTATCCCACCCCCCTGAAAGGCCCCAAACAGGAGGGTCATGTTCCACAGGGACTCGAGGAAACTGAACAGCTCAAGGCCCAAGCCGTTTCAAAGAAGAGGGAGGCTGAAGCCACCCAACCATTCCACCGAACCCAGGGAGGGGGGAATGAAATTCCGAAGCTCAAGACCCAAGCCCTAAACCCCAAAAAAAGGACATGGCATGATTATTTGCAGCGAAGTGAGGGGCCGGGGCAATAGCAGCCTGAGGGTTCAACAGTTTAATTTCTCTTGTCATTTGCACGCTGCAGCATATGTGGGAGTTTCCGAAATTTGGGGTACCTTACTTTGGGGTCCTTATAATAAGGATCCTACTATTTAGGGTATTCGGGAACTCCCACGTGGTCATTTCCACCATTCCTAGGAGCGTTTCTGGAGCTACAAAAGGTGTCTGAGACGTGTCAGGGCATCTGCCTTGTGCAGCGGACCTAAATGACAAACCAGCTTGTGTCAGCAAAAGGCACAGTTTTGTTCCCGGCCGGAGGCTGTGTGGGACCAACGAGGACGGCGAAACCTTCCTTCCTGCATAGTTCCAAGGATTCAGATGCGGCTTTCAATTAAACCATCACTTGCAGAATCAACCCTTTGATGCTTCAAGGACGGTGAACTTTCCATGGAAGGTCTGTCAATATTCTTGCATGGGCACTAGTAGCATCGCACATCGCAGCAGAATCTGTCCTAGGAGCAGCACATCCTGGTCAACTCGGCATTCTGAAGCACCAACTCCACGATCCAAAAATAGCCCCACTTCGCGCGTCGTCAGGAAGGTCGCTGTTTGTCTGAACTGATGCATTGGGGCCCCGGGTTTCGGCACGAGTGGTGGAAGCGTCTTCACCATAGGCCACGCCGTTTCCATGGAAGTTTAGGGAGCTCGCAAGAGGCTGTAGGGTTTAAGCAACTAGGGTTTAGAACTTTGAGGTTCCGGCATTCGGGGTCGGCTGTGACCGTTAGGTCCGTTACGTGATTCGATCCATAGACAACGGGGTAGGAGAGTTCAAGAAAGAAACGCCGTGCAAAAAGAGACGATGCNTAGGTCCGTTACGTGATTCGATCCATAGACAACGGGGTAGGAGAGTTCAAGAAAGAAACGCCGTGCAAAAAGAGACGATGCATCACTGTCCCGTGGCGAACCCGGGTACCCCATGTTGTCGTAGCGCTTGGACACATCTGACTGCTGACGGGCGAGAGATCACCAGTCTGCCAAAAGTCGTAGTATCCAACTTTCGGCATTCAGAACCCCAGAGGACCCAGCATTGTAGGCTTCGGGTCGGTTGTTTAAGTCCCAAAAGCTTAGTTTGAATTCGCAAGGCACGCACGGCAACCCTAAACAAGATCTCCAAAGTTACGAGGTGACCCCAAATGCCAGGGTAGAACCGAAGGTTGTTGCGCACGAAATGCACCGAATGCAGTAGAAGTTCCGAAGCTGTAGACCGAAGTTAGGGGGGAATGGCAGCCTGAGGATTTCACTGTTTAACTTCCCCGGCAGTTTGCGTTGTGCTGCAGAATATGAAGCCATTTTTAGCGCGACGCTCAGTGTTCGCAAGGGCTCCCGAACTACGAAAGGTCTAACGCATCTGCCTTGTGCAGCGGACCTNTTCCCCGGCAGTTTGCGTTGTGCTGCAGAATATGAAGCCATTTTTAGCGCGACGCTCAGTGTTCGCAAGGGCTCCCGAACTACGAAAGGTCTAACGCATCTGCCTTGTGCAGCGGACCTGAATGACAAACCAGCTTGTGTCAGCAAAAGGCGCAGTTTTGTTCCCGGCCGAAGGCTGTGTGGGACCAACGAGGACGGCGAAACCTTCCTTCCTGCATAGTGCCAAGGATTCAGAGACCATCACTTGCAGAATCAACCCTTTGATGCCTCAAGGACGGTGAACTTTCCATGGAAGGTCTGTCAATATTCTTGCATGGGCACTAGTAGCATCGCACATCGCAGCAGAATCTGTCCTAGGAGCAGCACATCCTGGTCAACTCGGCATTCNTCTTGCATGGGCACTAGTAGCATCGCACATCGCAGCAGAATCTGTCCTAGGAGCAGCACATCCTGGTCAACTCGGCATTCTGAAGCACCAACTCCACGATCCAAAAATAGCCCCACTTCCCGCGTCGTCAGGAAGGTCGCTGTTTGTCTGAACTGATGCATTGGGGCCTCGGGTTTCGGCACGAGTGGTGGAAACATCTTCACCATAGGNACTCCACGATCCAAAAATAGCCCCACTTCCCGCGTCGTCAGGAAGGTCGCTGTTTGTCTGAACTGATGCATTGGGGCCTCGGGTTTCGGCACGAGTGGTGGAAACATCTTCACCATAGGTCACGCCGTTTCCATGGAAGTTTAGGGAGCTCGCAAGAGGCTGTAGGGTTTAAGCAACTAGGGTTTAGGACTTTGAGGTTCCGGCATTCGGGGTCGGCTGTGACCGTTAGGTCCGTTACGTGATTCGATCCATAGACAACGGGGTAGGAGAGTTCAAGAAAGAAACGCCGTGCAAAAAGAGACGANTAGGTCCGTTACGTGATTCGATCCATAGACAACGGGGTAGGAGAGTTCAAGAAAGAAACGCCGTGCAAAAAGAGACGATGCATCACTGTCCCGTGGCGAACCCGGGTACCCCATGTTGTTGTAACGTTTGGACACATCTGACTGCTGACGGGCGACAGATCACTACAGTCGAGGAAAACGTAGTTTCGATATTTGGCCGCTCACAACCCCAGCTTTGTTCGCTTGGGGTCAGTGGTTTCAGTCCTACACACTTGGATTTCCCAGGTGTGCACCGCAGCCCTGAACAAGATCTCCAAAGCCTACTAGCCCACCTGAATGTCGCAGCTTGAGTTCTTACTCTCTGGGCTTGTGGTTCGACGACTAGACAAGCTTCTGTGAGGTTGTGCTTCTCGGCGGTCTTGTTTGGGAGTGCCTCAGGCTAAACGGACTTAAGTCTTACACTCATCCTAACTCGCAAATCCTAGACCCTTCTTTAGGTGCCGGGACCCTTCGTAAGTAGTGCCATAATTCAGCTTACAGCTTACTATCTGGCATGGTCGTCCCAGACCCCGAAGCGCTACACCGTCAGCCCAAAAGCCTTACATCCTATACTAAGCCTTAATCCTAAACATAGTTCTAAAACTGCACAAAAACTTGACCCTACACCCTTAAGCGACACAAAGCCACCCCCAAACCCCTTGAGCCACAAATGGTATGTAAATATGTAAATATGTATATGTATATGTATATATATATAGTTATATTTATATTTATATTTATATGTACAAACAGCACACACACACACACACACACACACACACACAGACACATTTTCTCAAACACTAGTTGCACAAATGGTTGGCAATGAAACAGAATGATGATGATGAAGATGAAACGAAGATGAGATGATATTTTGGTACCCTCCNACGCACGCACGCACGCACGCACGCACGCAGAGACGCAGACACAGGGACACACACAGACAGGGAAGCAACCTAGTAATCCAAATTCTCCCAGTACTGCTTTAGGTTCCCTCGACCAGCCAGGACGTGCAGGACTGGCGGCTCGGTTGGACCTTCCGTCGGAATGCTGCCTGCGGAAGAAATGTCTGACGGAAATCGCTGTTTCGGGTTTCGGGCTTCAGGGTTTAGGGTTTGGGCTGTTACGGTTTCAAGGTTTAGGGTTCAGCGTGACGGGATTTGAAGGGGGGCATTCGAGAAATGACTAACCCTAAACCCTGTTGCAATGATAAGGCCCCAGCATGATGACCAGCTATCCTGAACCTCCTCCTTAGGTTTCTATTGGATATCTTCTGTTGTGCTGGCTGGTTCTTCCCGCTTGGATCCTGGATGGGCTTTCGGGCTTCAGCGCTTGTAGGCTTCGGGCTTAGAGATTTTGTTGGGGTAGGTTTCCGTCTTTGATAGGGACGACGCAGACTGTTCAAGACAGTCCTGCTGTCCCGGCCCTCAACCCTAAACCCTACAACCCCAAAAGGTCTTGGGGGTGAAAGGTTTTGGGGTTCAACGTTTCGGGTTCAGGGTCTTAGGGTTTTCGGGTTCAGGGTCTTCGGGTTTTCGGATTCAGATAGTTCCGGGTCCTAGGGTTTCCCGAACCCTAAACCCTAAACCCTAAACCCTAAACCCCAAACTCCTAAACCCTAAACTCTAAACTGTAAAGGAAGACTGTAGACCTCCGACCCCGAGCCCACAAGCCCAAGAAGGTGCTCGTGAAAACAGGGGCCCACATTGCTTGGGGTATTTCGCGATGTGAAATAGACGGGCTGTCGGAACCACATGGAGAATCTCATGGATGAAGCCGAAGACGGGTGCGGTGTCAAGACGGCTTGAGTGCTTGAGCTTGACTTTGGAATGTGGATATCGCTCGGGCAGCGTTTAAGGCTTTCCGGAAGCATGAAGCGGCCGAAGACGTCCTGAACATGCATGCTGCTGTCTTTTCTTTTTGTTTGTTGTTCCGGTTGCTGTTCCGGCTTGTAGTATGTTGGAGATATGATATGCTTACTTGATTTCCTTCCGAGAAGCCGTTCCATTGCATGTTCAGGATCTAGGAGATATCCGTTAGCATGACCCATCTTTGCTGGCATCTTCCATCTCTGACGGTTTAGGCCCTTTCAGCGACACCCGTGATGATGTGCTTTTTGCTGCCGTCCCTTGCACTGGCTGCTGCCACTGCTGCAGCAGGGCCAGTGCAGCTGGACCTGGCTAACTGGATGGGCCAACTGGGTCCCATTCTAGGACGCTTTGCACGCTTATATCGCCTATATCAACTTATACTTAAAAGAACGGGAATGAGGTCCCGTGGTGGTTTGCGACTACCACACGGTTGTTAGTTGTTTAGGATCACCGCTCTTCCGTAGGTTTTTTTTTTGAATTTCGCTGGGCAACAAAGTCGATTTGGACACGGGAACCCAAGACCCAGGAATCCTGATTCCACAGCTTCGACCCTTCACGACTAGGCCTAGACGCTCACCTCCCCTGTCTTGCCAGAAGCCTTTGAACCCCGTACCCTAATCCCTGCACCCAAAAGCCTCCACTGAAGCCTTCAACAGGGGACCAATCCCTCGACCCTACTTGGAGCTTCATGGGTAGTTATATGTGGGGTTATAAGTGGGGTAACTATACTTATAACTCATATTGGGGGACTTATAACCCCACCTATAACTATATCCATGAACCTCCAAGTAGACTCTCCGGTCCCGGGTTTGAGAGAGAAGGCCCCAAGCCCCAAAGCTACACCCTCAGGAGTCCAAGGCGGGGCGGTTCGATGAAGGGCCTGAAAGGCGAAGGTCGGTAGGACTCAAGAGTCCTTAGATGAATCCTTCCATGTTGGATTAGGGTTTCCGGTTTAGGAACTTATAAACCCTACCGTTACCCCCCGGAACTTATAACAAGACTGGATGACGTGACCATTGTGCCGACCCTAACGGCCTCAAGCCGTCTTTCCACATCCTTAGACCTAGCCAATACACCCTAAAACCCAAACTGATCCCTAAACCCTAAAAGCTCGAACCTAGAAGCCTCAAGTTTGGAGCCCTGAAACCCTAAAATTCTCCTAGTTTCGATTTCCTACATCCCGTTGTCTGATCATCGGGGGGTTCACACGGGGTCATCTGAGGGTGTCTCATACCCTACAAACCCTAAACCCCTTACGCGAACCCTAACCAATTATAACAGTTTCTTGTCGGCTTCAATCTAAACCCCGAAGCCTTAACCCTAAACTCGAAGCCCTGTGTAAGCTTCTCGCGACCCTCGGGCACCGCAGAAAAGGAGTTCAAAAAAAACTCTTAGCCCTGACTTATGTAGGCCCCTATATTGTAGTACCCTTACGGATCCCTCGCAGTAGCCCTTATAAACCCCTTTCATTTAACGGAACCGGTTTGGTCCCTATAGACCCCTTTAATTTTAAAGAGCCCTATTCTAATTATTAAGGCCCCCCAAAAAGTAGCCCCTCGACTGGAGGAGATGCGACGCTGCTGGACCTGACCCTTCCAGGAACCCACGACTCGATGACTTACGCCTCCTGTCGAAGCGGTTAGGGTTTAGGGTCTAGGGTTTAGGGTTTAGGGTTTAGGGTCGAGGGTTTATTTAGGGTTGCATAGAGGTTTTGGGGTTGTAGGCTTTTTGGGGGTTCTTCGAGTGTGTTTTTGGAGTCGAAGGTTTCATAGTTTTTTTTGTTGCAGGTTTTTTTTGGGTTATTCGTTTTGTTCCTGAGTTTTAGGGTATTGTCGGCTCTAAGGTTCTCCGTTTCATAAAGAGTTTTAGGGCGTTTTCGGATCTTGGCTTCAGGTTTAGCAAGTTCGGGTTTTGGCGTTTATCGGTTCAGGGCCAGGGTTTCGGAATTCGGGCTTATAGGCTTTATGGTCTCAAGATTTCAGGGTTTTGTGTAGTGGTGTGTGGGGTCTAGAGCATTCCAGGGTTTATCTCGGGAAAGGGTTTAGGGATACAACTTTCGACGCTTAAAGTCTCATTAGAAGAGCATGTGAATCGCTGCCCCCCCTACACCCTAAACCCCAAATCTTGGGAGTCCACTTAACTTTCTGCTTTTGGGGCGTGGAGTTTTCAGTCTCCGACTCTGGTCAACCCGAATCCCCAAACCCTCCTTAAGCACTTCACGTGTGTAGGGTTTAGCGGTTATTCTCATTGGCTCGACGCCTTTGCTACAGAAGCCATGAGACCGCTGCCCCAGAGCCTTGGTTGTAGAGCTTTAGAGCCTTTTTTTTTCAAGCTTGAGGTTGCAGAGTCCAGCGTTTTACCGTGTAGGGGCTGCTGTGTGGGCGGCAGAAGCTTGTCAGGCATTTAGGGGGTGTATTTGGAGGTTCATGGGTAGTTAGAAGTGGGGTTGTAAGTCCCCGGATATGAGTTATAAGTATAGTCACCCTACTTGTAACCCCACTTAAAACTACCCATGAACCTCCAAGTAGGGTTTCTGAGTTAAGGGTTTAGGGATGAAGCCTTACTCTCCAAAGCCGCACTGAAGGATTTGAGCGACACCCTCAGCGACGGTTATGAAGGCATGTCCGCAGCGGCGACCCTTGGCGGGACAAGAACCAGAAACTTCAACATGGGAGTCTGAAGGACGATCAGGAGCAATACCCACTTATCGTCCCGAAATAAAGAAAAATATACCCCCAAAAACCTGTTCTGCTGACTGACTCCCTTATACTACACCCTTGAGCTCAACTGCCGCTCCGGAGAGCCCTCTCCAACATCCCCGGAGCAGAGATCCTAGGGTTCAAAAGGGTATGGGGACGACTGTGCAGAGATTATTGCTTCAACAGAGGGCCTATCTTGCAGCTTCCTAGATCCGATAACCATGAGCCTGAACCCTACACTTAGCTTTGGTTTGTAGGGAATGGAGGAACGGGGTACAATTATAACTACTATTACTACCATTCTTCCGTTCCCTACTAGCCAAAGGTAGGTTGCATCCTGGACCTGTTTGAGTTTCACCCCAGACTTGTTCGGGTTCACGGTGTGCGCGACTTCGAGGACAAGTGGAGATTTAATATATTATCTTTGTCGCAAGTAGGGATTCTAGTCAGCTCCGTTTCAGAGCCCCCACGGCTTGCCTTAACCTCTAGACCCGAAGCCTTATACCCAAACCTGAAGCCTAAACCCTAACCGCAAACTCCGAATGCCTTCCCCTCCGTTAATCGGGTTCAGGGTAGTCCAACACCCTACTCCTAAGCTCCCGAGGCTAGGGCCTTACGACCTCGAACACGAAGCCTGGGTCACCAACCTGACACGCTACACCCGCTCCTGAAATCCGAACCAGCCAATCCCAAATCCTGAAGCCGTGACGTGAACCTTTCAATCCCAACCCAAGCTCCAAGCAATTGAACTCCGAAACTCTGTTGTCTAAAGTCCTTGATTCTGAAAGCTGCTAAGTACAGAGGTTGAAAATAGTTGCTGATACAATTCCTTAGGGTTCCTGCCTATTGTCATCATGTACCCCAGAGCCCTCTAATGATTGAGGCCCCTAAACAAAGCCAAAGCAGGTCTGCCATCCTGCACACACTCACCCGGGGCATTGCGGGCCACTTCATCCGCCGGCAGGGTCAAACGCAGGGCATCACCGTCACGGATGCTGGGACTCTGATGCTGCTTTGGGAAGTTCGTGGGGTCTGAGGCTTCCCGACAGTTCCGTGTAGTGGGTGAGGGTTCGGAGGTTTGGGGTCTGGCGTCAGTGTCAGACACCAGGACTTCTGCTCAAGGCGCGCCTCCAGGGTTTGGGTTTGGGTGAAAGGCTGGACGGAACCCTTTCCAGACCCTCAGCACGCGGGGTTTACTGTGTAGGGCAACCCTATTTCTGGCAGCTTTCGTTTTTTTTTGGCTCGGTCCTCTCAACTGCAGGAGCCCTAAACCCTAAACCCTAAACCGTGCGACGGTGCTGGAACCAGCCTCCTCAACCCTAGGACCATCTAAAGCCGGAGCCCTAAACCTTCATTGGCAGTTATAAGTAGGGTTATATAAGTCCCCTAATATGAGTTATAAGTCCCCTGATATAGTTATAGGTCCCCTAATATGAGTTATAAGTCCCCTGATATGAGTTATAAGTGTAGTTACCCTACTTACAACCCCCTTTTCACTACCCATGAACCTCCAAGTAGGGTTTGGGATTCGGGGATTCGGATTTTGGGTTTGGACTTCAGGGCCAGGCCGTTATAAACGGGAGACTTCCAGCCCTACTGTTGTAGTTGCTAAAGGGTTGCTACAAAATTTCGAAAAAAGTCGTAAATTAATTTGAGGATTGCTGACATTTCGCTAAGCTGCTACACCCAAAGCCTTAATTCCTAGACCCCGATCCGTGCAAACCTATATATACCCCGAAGCCATTATCAACCGAAACCCTAAGCCCTCCACAAGCGCTAGACCCTAAACCCCAAACCCTAAACCTGAACTTGCTGAGGAGATGCTTGAGGGCGGAATTCGCTTCATCGACTTTCGGATCATGTGAGCCGCAGAAAGGGGGGCTGAGTGGGATCATGGGCTTAGAGTTTACGGTTTACGATCTGCTTCAGGGTTAGGGTTCGCGATCTGCTTTAGGGCTTAGGGTTCATGATCTACTTTAGAATTATTTAAGGGTTGAGGCTTTGGGATATATGTATATGTATATATATATATATATCTCTGTATGTATGTATGTATGTATGTATGTATAAGCGTCTCGGCTCTAGTACGACTGAAAGAGAGAAAAAGTGGAGCTGTACGAGTGGCATGGCCACACCAGGGCCATGGAACTCGTCGCTCAATGGATGGCACGCTCCACTGATGAACTTCGGATGCGACAAAGGAGGGCTTGAGCCAGCTGGGATGGACTGGGGGTTTTTCATTTTTGGTTCATGGGCTGGTTTCTGCTGGAAGGGCAACGCAGACCATATGNCTCCACTGATGAACTTCGGATGCGACAAAGGAGGGCTTGAGCCAGCTGGGATGGACTGGGGGTTTTTCATTTTTGGTTCATGGGCTGGTTTCTGCTGGAAGGGCAACGCAGACCATATGTCGTTGAGCGCACTTTTGCTTACGATGATCCCTTCGCTGCTTCTGTGCTACAGGCGGTCTACCTGCCCCGACAGGGCCCGCTGGACAGCATGGACTAACAGCCTCGTAGCCCTTTACCTAGGAGATCCGCAGGATATGCTCTGGAAAGGACTCTGGCGGTCCCTCAAAGNCAGGCGGTCTACCTGCCCCGACAGGGCCCGCTGGACAGCATGGACTAACAGCCTCGTAGCCCTTTACCTAGGAGATCCGCAGGATATGCTCTGGAAAGGACTCTGGCGGTCCCTCAAAGGCGCTAGACAGCATGTCATGGCAACTGCCTCAGTGATTACCGCAGGCTGCATGCAGCAAGCAATTCTGCTACTGTTGCTACCTCTCACGACATGCGCTTCATGCCTCGTGGGTGCTGTATACTGTACGGGGATGGGCTGCTTGGTGCTGTGGTCACCTCCGCGTGCCGATGCCGACAACGTCGTGCCTCACAAGCAGTGCCCTTCGC
>BGNK01005059.1:5493-47702 GCA_003297005.1 Symbiodinium sp. clade A Y106 | reverse complement strand
AGTGTCGCACAGGGGTGCACTGAATCGCATGCAACAGCGATTATTTCTTGTGAGTATAATCTTCTGCGACTCACCCCACTGTCGTGTCGGTTCGTTCTTCTACAGCCTTTTGCATCGACGCTGCAGTACTTCACCACCCTGACGGGTCGGTTTGCCTCCTGTGCAGAGTGAGTGAAGGGTAGTCCGCATTCACAGATCTTTTTGTAACTCTCGCAAAGCGAGCAGTGCCATGATGTAGCNGAAGGGTAGTCCGCATTCACAGATCTTTTTGTAACTCTCGCAAAGCGAGCAGTGCCATGATGTAGCGTAGGTATATCGTTGTACGCCTCCTCCGCTGCGCTCCAATGCGCGGGGGGTGTCTTTAATCCTTTTGTATACGTATATTAGTGTTTTACCTACGTTACGACATTGGCTCAAGTGAACAAAAAGTCCGTGCGTTCTGCTGCTAACAATATAAACCCTAAACCCCTTAACCCTAAAACCTTAATCCCTAAACCCTAAACCCCTAAAACCCCTAAGCCCTATAAACCCTATAAGCCTATAAACCCTAAATCCCCTAAATCCCTAAACCCCTAAACCCTAAACCTTAAACCCTTAAACCCGAGAAAGCCTACACTCTGAGAGTTCTGCCTTAGTTGACCTTAATGGTACCCTTGAAGGAACCCTTAAAGGAACCCACCCCTTTTGGACGCTCCTAGACTCTGAGAGTTCTGCCTGGGCTGCGCAGGAAGGCATCGCTGGGCGTTCCATCGGCCATCTTTTCCAGGTGCCCTTAAAACCTTTTTAGCTGAGTGGATACACTTTACACTTTTGGGGATAGTATTCCTTTAAAACGAAAAGTGTACACTTTTTGGGGCTTATGAACTCAGCAACTAAGCTTAAAAGGGTTCTTGTTAAGGAATTTAAGTTATTTAGGGTTCCATTAAGGGTTCTATAAGGGTCTAGGGCTCAGGAATTTAATGGGTTTGGGGTTTAGGGGTATAGGGTTTAGGGTTCAGCAGCTCCGGTCCGGGAAGTTTTACGGATTACAGGGAGATTAATTCGAGTTACCATAGTAGGGATCTATAGCAAATAATATGGTTTCCTTATTATGGCACCTTAAAGTTTTAATTTAAGTTACATAAAGGGATCTATAGCGAAAAAATGGTTTCCTGATAATGGTACTTGAAATTGAATCCCTTAACAAGAACCCATCTTTTCCGGTTTGGCCGTTCCAAGGGTTATGGGGTTTACTATAGGGTTCCTTTAAAGGGATCTATAGGGGCCTCAATGAGTACTGATACTATTACGTCGGGTTCCGCTATCAAGTGGGTTTAGGGTTTGGTTATGAGGTTTAGGATTTTGGGTTAGAGGTTAGGTTTTAGGGTTTAGCGGTCATGGGGTTAACTATCGTTAGTTTAGGCTTCCTTTAAAGGGATCTATAGGGTTTAGGGTTTGGGGTTAGGGTTGAGGGTCAGGGTTTAGGGAGTTTACTATAGGGGCTTAAATAAACACTAATACTATTTTGGAGGTTCTTGTTAGAATTATGGCATAATGGGTTCAGGGTGTTGGGTTTAGGGCTTTAGGGGTTTAAAGGTTTAGGGTTTACTATATATGGGGCCTAAATTTAAAAACTAATACTCTTCTGGGGATCCTTATTCGAGTTATAGTATAATGGTTTCAGGGTTAGGGTTAGGCGTTAGGGTTTTGGTGTTTAGGGTTCGGGGGCTTATCGTTTAAACCCTAAACCCTAAACCCTAAAGTTTAGGGTGTAGGGTTTAAGGCACAGGGTGTAGAGTTGCGGCTTTGAGCTTCAGGGATCCAGGTCTAGTAGGGTTCCGTTCAATAAGGGTACCATAAGGGTTTGAGGATCATCAAGATCTAGAGCATTGGGATTGTCCATGGCTCTCTCGAATTTGAACTTTTGCACTCAGAGACACACGTGTCCTCAAGACTACGGTCTATACATGCCATGCTTAAGTGCATGCCTTAGATGTTATGCGCAACCTGGCTCTGCCAAGTGAATGCGCATGTGGGGCTCAGCCCCGTCTTTAGCCTCAGTGGCTTCAGTAAAGGCAAGGGTCGACTCTACCTAATCCCGTCTACTGCAGGACTCGGGAATCTACAGGGTTCTATAAGGGTTTAGAGTACAAGGATCCAAGTGCCCAATTATCATATACTCTCAAAAATAGTAACCTACATAACTACCATCCCGAAACCCGAGTACCTAATTATTGGATCCTTTGGACCTTTATAGGACCCCTAAACTGCCTTTGAGGAACCCTAAACTCCCTTAAAGGACGATTATTGGATCCTTTGGAAACCCTAAACCCTAAACCTTAAACCCTAAACCCTAATCCCTAAACCCTAATCCCTAAACCCTAAACCCTAATCCCAAAAAACCCTAAACCCTAAGCCCTAAGGGTCCTTTGGACCCTTAGGGACAGGTCTGCATCTCAGGGCGGTTCAGGGTTCAGGCCCGGGGGCTTCCGGGCCCAGGATTTGGGATGCAGTCCTGTGGCTGATGATGTAAATCCTCGGTTTCCCTTAAAGGGATCTATAGAAGGGTGCCTTTAAGGGGCTCCTTTTAAGGGTTCTATAGGGTTTAGGGTTTAGGGTTGATGATATAAATCCTGCATTGCCCATAGTAAGGAATATCGCATAATTCCCATAGTTTAGGGTCCTTAAGGTAATGCAGGATTTATATCATCAACCGTTTGGGGGTTTAAGAATTTAGGTTTACGGTCCAGGGCTCCGGAGCTTGACTTTACATGGTGGGTGAGGTTCAGGTTTTGGATGCTGGGGTTGAGTGCGGGTCTTCAACACATCACACGCTAGACCCCAAACCCTAGCCTACTCCTGGCAATGCCTGCAGGCAGCCCTCTCAAGCCCAACAACTCTCGTACTCCAGTACCCTATAAACCTCAAACCTCAAATGAAACCCAAAGAGCCCAATTCTAGTACTCTTCTACCCTATAAGCCTCAAACCTCAAAGGAAACCCAAGCAGCCCCGTAAATCTCAAACCTGAGGCGGCCTTACAGTTTAAAGCGCCCTGTGCCCAGCTCCTGGATGCCCTGCGGCCGAAGCACATGGTGACTGTTACGGCTTCCATGGTGGGGGGCCCAGGGGTGCTGCGCCAGGAAGATTGGCTTCGGGCATACGGCTTTAAGGCTGACCTGGAGGGTCATGCCCTACCCTTTTTGAAGGTACCTAGTTTTCTGGTTAGGTTCTGGCATTTGGAAAAGTAGGTAATTACCCGCAAGAAGGGGTAGGGTAGCCAGGTATGAATGACCCTACATAGTGTTCAAGGTTTATAGGGTCCAGGAGGCAGGATTTAAGGGGGTTTAGACCCTCAACCCTAAACCCCAGGCATTTTAGCTCGTGCAGCTATAGGGTTGATTCAGAGTTCAGATTTCTGCGCGCTTTAGGGCACTTGAGGGTCTACGGGCTGAGGTGTACAGGGCTTAGGGTTTAGGAATGTTTAGGATTTTGGCTTTAGGGCTTAGCAGCATTTACTACAGGTCCTTCTTGTGGCTACTTGAAAGAAGTTGCTTGACAAGAACCCAGCTATTGGGCTTTGCGCGAGTTGGCCATGGGTCGGGTCTGGTTCTTGGCAAGGAAGAGGAAACCATAGCCGTAAGGGTCCAAAGGACCCAGTAATTGGGTACGCGGGATTTAGTATAGCAATCAGTTATGATGGTTGGTATCTGAGAGGGTATATGATTATTACAGGATGCTTGGACCCTTACGGTAATGTTTACTACAGATCACTACGATTACCTTGCATAAACCTCAACCTGAAAGGACACGGACCTTGCAGTCTTACTTTCCATGACCTTAGCTGCAACGAGTGTTGTGGAGGCCCTGCAATACATAAACCCAAAGAACAAACCCATGTTTGTAGAAGTCCGTAGAAGTCTGCTGAAATCCTCAAGACGAAAAGCTCGCCACCCTAGACTCGACACCCAATACCCCGTATTTCAAAAAGATATCTTAGAACATACATAGGTCTCTTTGTTATGATGGTTTAAGCTATGTTGGGGTATTGAGGCCTCTGGGTACACCTTGTAACAGCCCTATACCGACCCTTGTTATTCTGCCGCCAAGTGAGACACTCTGAACCAACAGCCCCCAAATCCCTACATAACCCGAAAAAACCCCAGACCCCACCACCAGGCCCCGACAAAGCAATCTGAAAACGCACACACACACACAAACAAACAAACAAAATGAACCAACAACCCTAAACCCTAAACCCTAAAAGGCCCTAAAACTGTAACTGCAAGGTTGAGCTTTACTGTGGCCGCCTCGTCGACCTGCTCCGTCCAGCTCAGCGAAGGGGCGGAAGCAGACGGAGACCCAGGGGCATCCAAGGGTCATAAACGAGTTGTTGTATATGGTTCTTGCACATACATATATATATATATATGTGTGTGTGTACATATATATATACATACATATACAGATACATATATATATATATATATATGCACATACATATATACAGATAGATAGATAGATAGGGTTTAGGGTTTGGGGTTAACGGTTATAAACGAGTTGTATAGGGTTCGTGTATGTAGTACTTTGGGGTTCCTTTACATCGGGTTCATCTGCGAATGGTTTTGATAGGCCTGTATCGAGTTTTGTTTTGGAGGGTCTTTGTTGGGGTCGGTTTGAAGGGTTTCAGCGGGGTTTAGGGCTCAGGGAATGTAGGGTGTAAGCTCTAGGATTCAGGTGACTCAGTTGTTGAAGGAAGTTTGTTGTTTTTGTTGGGTGCTATCAGGGGATCCGTCAGACCCCTTTATTTTAGGGGGTTACATGTACCACAAAATTGGGGGAAATATCACGGCTCAGGGTTTGGGGTGAGAGCTTTTGGGTTGAGGGTTGCAAGCTTTAGGCTTGAATGTCTGAGGTTTGGCATGCGGTTTGGCCCGACTCTACTGGCAGATGCTCACTTTGCGTGACGGCTTCCTGAGGTTCTTGCATGAGTCCTTGGGGCTCCAAAAAGCCCAAAGTAGGTAGTATTTCTAGACTTTAGGCCCCAAAGTAGGTACTACGGTTGATGATATAAATCCTGCATTACCCATAACAAGGAATATACCATAATTCCCAATATAGTTTAGGGTCCTTAAGGCCTTAAGGTCATGCAGGATGTATATCATCAACCGTATTTGTATAAGCATACTTGGAGCCCCAGGGAGTGGCATCCTCCAGAAGCAGCCGCGACAAGGGCTCGCAGTGGGATTTGTGCCCGTCAACTTGTATGGGACGGCTTCATTTGCGACACTCCCACGGGCTCAAGCTGTACTTCCTTGTGCTTCCCAGAGACTCCAATATCCCTTAATTAAGGAATATGCCATAGCTTCACGGATATTGGAGTCTCTGGGTTCTCTGTGGGCCCAGTGGCCCGGCTTGCCGGTCCAGGCCGAGTCGTGGACAGACATGACCCTATAGTCTCCTTAGGAATTCTTCTGTATTTTTTCTTAATATAGAAACCAAGAGAATATTCAAACTATCGTTTGATTATGGTTCCAAGGGGGTCTTAGGACCCTCTTGAAGCACGATTCAGGATACTTTCTGGGCTCCTGGTAGACCCTTAGCCCCCCCCCCCCCCCCGTACTTGTAACTCTTAGCCTGTCATAACCCTTTCATTATTGTAAGATAACCTCCAAAACTGTAGGTTTGTCAAGTAAACCTTGTAATTATAAGCCACCCAACACTCCAAACCAGAACAACAAGAGCCACTTTCAGCACAAAATGCCAAGACGGTTCAGGGCCTAGGGTTTTAAATTACAACGCCCCTAGACCCTATCCACTTCCAAGACAGAACAACCCACGGCTTCCAAGATACCTTGAGTAAAAACTTTCCCGAGTATCCTTCAAGATTTTATACTGTTGATGGACAAAATCCTGCCTGACCCTAAGGACCCTGAACTATGGGAATTCTGGTATGTTCCTTATAATGGGTAATGCAGGATTTTGTCCATCAACAGTATCAGTACCTAATCTGGTTCCAGGTCTGTTTATACTCCTCAACTTACAGGTTGCGGAGTCTTTGGGAACCCCAGGCACGTACATAGCCCTAAACCCTGAAGCCCTAAACTGGAAAATCTTGTAGACCCCACTCTAAACCCTAAACCCCCTCAACCCTAAACCCCTAAACCATACAGATCCCTTTAGAGGAACCCTTATAGATCCCTTTAAAGGAGCCCTTATAGACAACTTCAAAGGAAAGCAACACCACCAAAGGCCCGACGAACTCGCCGAAGCTGAACCTCCGCAGCTGTGAGCAAGGCGGTATGCAGGCCTCTGGGGGGCCCTTCGCGTTTAGGGCTTTAGGGTTTAGGGCTTTAGGGGTTTAGGGGTTTAGGGGTTAGGGGTTTAGGGGTCTAGGGCTTTAGCGGTTACGGCTTTGGGGCTTTAGGGGTCCGGAGGGTTAAGCGCATCGGAGTTTGAAACTAACCTTTGTAGGGATAGCATCTCAATCTTTTGTTTTGGAGCTGCTTGGGGGCTCCTTTAGTTCAGTATCATTAATGAAAGAGAGGGAGATTTAAGATTCAGATTGGGATCTCGGGGTGCGCTGGGTTGAGGGTAACGTCGGGGTGTGAGTTGCAAGGCTTTCGCGTTTCGGATGCAGGGCTTGATGCTTTCGAGTTTGGTGGAGGTGCTAGGGCTGATTCGGGTTTGAGCTGGGGGAGAAGTTGTTGTTTTTCTTGCTGGGGACAGCGTTTCTGCAGTGGGCTATACACCTAAGCCCGAACCCCTGAACACCGGAACCCGAAATTCCAAACCTGAATCCCTAAATCCTCACCCCCCAAGCCCCGTTAAACAAAGGCTGTGGGAGCCCGTGATTCAAGGTCAGACTTTGGGAGTGTCATTGCCCACACAGCCTTTTTGGGGCCTGGGCCTTAAGCCCTAAGACCCTAAACCCGAAGCCTCAAACCCCGCGAAGCCCGCAGCCCTAAGCCCTTATCCCGACACCTGACAACTTCGACCCAGAAGCAGTTTTGGGCATAGGTTGAGGTCTTTTTGAAGGATCGCGGGACGTAGCAGTGCTTCTATGGTTTCTAAGTAAGTTTATAGGTAAGGTCACCACATGTAGCTGACGTCACTCAAAAGCTTGCTCAGTTGGTAAGTCTTCTTGAAGACTCCGACATAGCCCCATGATGCGACAGCCCAACGAAACTGCATCTAAACCGATTTTAGCCTCCATGCAACATGCAATCCCTATATCTGATGTTTCCATTTTCTGTGAATAGCCTAATCTCTGGACAGGACTGTTGGTCTCTCGGTAGGTTCTGAACCAGGACCCCCCAAGTGCCCCTTAATAGAGCCCTCATAGCTTCATAGCCCTTAATAGTGGGTAGTTTAGGGTAGATGAGAGAGTAGTCGGGGGGCCCTAAACCCTAAACCCTAAACCCTGAAAGCCCCATAAACATCCCATTAGTGGGTAGTTTAGGGTAGATTCGAGGGTATTCGGCGAATTCTAGGGGAGCCCAGAGTTGAAGAGTTCCTGCCTGCCCGCCAAACCCTCCCTTCCCGCTTGGAGGATTATGGGACCTAGTACCTAGCCCTGGGGATCAAAATAGCCCAAAAGCCTTATATAGCATGGTCTTTGGGCCCAAAAGCCTTAAAATATGAGTCCTTAGATCCCTAGGGTAGGGCTATTGTTAAGGTAACTAAACTTATAAATACTTATAACCTCAATTAAGGTACTTGTAACCATACCGACCAAGTCCCATGATCCCCCTTCCCCATGGTCACAGCGTCGAGGTGGAAAACCTCACAGAGCAAGATGCCAAGGACACAGACCTGGGGGTTTATAGGGCTTATAGGGTTTACAGGGTGTATAGGGTGTATTGGGCTTATCGGGTTTATAGGGCTCATAGGGTTTTAATATAGGGCTTATAGGGTTTAATATATAATATAGAGCTTATAGGGCTTATAGGGTTTATGTGGTTTATAGGGCCTATCGGGTCTTCGGGTTTTATAGGATTTATGGGGTTTCTTATAGAGCTTATAGGCGCTTACAGGTGTTATAGGGTTTTTATGGGTTGTTTATAGGATTTACGGGGTTGTTAGGTCTTATAGGGCCTGTAGGGTTTATAGGGTTATCGGTTTAGAGCCTGAATAATGTCGAGCACTATTTGTCAGGGCTCGTTGATACAACCATTACTAACTATACTATACCGTATTACCACGGACAGAGTTTGGTGGTTTTAGAGAGAGTTTGAGCTATGTTTGGGAGACTGCCAAACTTGAAACTCGACACTTTTGTGTTTAGGGGTTTATAGACCCAAAGGCTTAAACCCCTCAGAAGATTCGGATTCATGCACAGATGCTGGGCACTGAATCTGGGCGGCGCCGGCCGCGAGCCCTGAGCAGGCGGCGGTCACAGGCGACACGGACGACTCCAGCGGCGGGGAACTGGCCCAGGCGGCGGCCCCCAGCGGCGAGACTCCGTGGGCTCGCCGCACNAGGCACCTCTGATGCCGGCCAAGGTGGAGATGGAGCCAGGAGAGCTCCCATCCTCGCCCACCACGCCAGCCGAGGAGAGTACCCCGGTCCGTGCAACCCGGGCAAGATCCCAGCGAGCACGTGGCACCGAAGGCGCCACCTGCGACGGCACCAGCGGCCACAGGCCTCAACACCGAGGTTGAGGGCACCTGCAAGAGCATGGAGAGAGAGAATCTTCAGACCAGCATCGAGACACGCTCGGCCCGAAAGAGCACTCAGAAAGCCCCTGCGTGGCTGGATGCTGCCGTGACTGACAAATCAAGAGCCTTCATTCCCCTCATTGATTATCTGTGTATGACACAAGCTCTTGTGCCTCAGTTTACGTGATGTTCCCACTTACTCCAAGCAAGGGCTGGGGCTTGGGCTAGGGCGGCTAGGAACCAGGGCATATAGAGCCTTTGGGCCTTATCATCTTTATTAACACCGAAAAGAGAGCCAGAGAGAGAGAGAGAGAGGGAGGGAGGGAGAGAGAGCGAGCTACTTCGCCGGTGATATAGCCATATAGCGGTCGGCATTTGTTGCCGCCCCCTCTGCCAACGCGAATCAGTTTAGAGTCCAGTCCAGTGTTTAGGGTTCCGGGTTCCGGGGTAATTAACTTGAGATTCAGTGCACCCTAATCCCTAAACTCTAAACCTCCCGGTTTCGACATCAGCAGTCGAGGAGCTGAGATCCGGATCTCTGAGCCTGAAACCCTACATGTAGCCGGTAGAACCTACCTTCTGAGGTGTCCTTATAATGGTTAGGTTTGTGTTTATGATCCCTTGAAAGTAGGTGTCTTGGGCCAAGGGTAATCCCTAAAGAAGGATCAGAATCCTGGGCTTTCAGACTGTGCAGGCAGAAGTTAGGGTTTAGGTTTTAGGGGTTTAGGGTTTAGGGTTTAGGGGTTTAGGGTTTAGGGTTTAGGGCTTAGGCTTAGAATCAGATTACTAGGTAGTGCTTTGGGACATTTTATTTTTTCCCTTATTGGGCTTAAGAGGATCTTATTTACTATTTTTTCAAAAGGTTTAAAAGCGCCACCTAGATTAGCCGGATTCGAAGGTTGGGGCTCAGGGTTTGGTTTTGGGGCTCAAGGCTGTAGGTTTTCGGGAGCAAAAACCCTAAACCCTAAACCCTATAAGGTTTATCTGTCAGGACGTGCCGGAGCTCCGACGCCTCTTGAACCGAGGCTTCGTTTGTTCAGGGTAGAAGATTTAGGGTAGGGTTTAGGGTTAGCCGCCCCGTTACCCAATAGAGGGCTCAGGCAATAACTCGCAATGGTTGTTAATTTCTTCTGTTGGGCTCCCGCTGATGTAACCGAATCTAGAATCCAAGATTAAGTCAAGACTTAGAACTTGCAGAGTACTAGCTGCGATGTTGCTGACGACAATATGAAGACATTCTTCTTGAGATGTTTCTGAGTGCAAACGGCGACAGGAGATGTTCTGCAAGTCAGTAAGTCGCAGTTAATAAGGACAACACTGCGAGCATACAGCGTCTAAAGCTATTACGTGTACTTAGGGCTTTGCAAATACCCGTTCAGGATTGTAGCCACAACCGTGGGTACCTTCAGCATCTTCAGCTGGGAGGGTTTACTCAAGGCTAAGCACCCTCTACCCTTAAACCCCAGACCCCTATTCTCAAACATCCCCTCACAGGGCTTACCTCAACAAGCGCCGCCTCCCAAGGCTTACACACCTATAAAGATGTAGTCCCACACGGTGTAGGGTTTGGGGTTTAGGGGTGAGGATTTAGGAAACTCCTCGCGCACTTAAATCAAAGCCCTGTCTGTACAGAGTGTCCTAGTCCTACCCAGAAGGTAAAGTGTGTGGATGAAAAAGTGGAAAACCAATTGTAGGGGCACAAAGGGCATGAAAAACCAGAACGGAACCCAACGAAATACAAACCATAGGCGTCTACTGTGGTCTCCATCTTGTGCAGTTTGGGACCTAAGTTCGCAAAGTTCAAAGGCCGTTGCTTTTCATTGCGGTGTTTTTATGTCTTAAGTGGCCTAAACCCATAAACCCCAAACCCTGTAAACCCCCCGCCCCCCCCCCCCCCCCCCCCCACCCCCCACCCACACACCGACCTCCCCACCAGCCCCACACCATGCACACAAAACACAAGACACACGCCGCNAAAACCCCGTTCTATTTCGTTGGCTTTTTTTTATCTCTCAACCGCCCCTACACCAAAAAACCCCACACCCTCTAACCCCCCCCCCCCCCCCCCCCCCACCCCAAAGCCATACCAGAACCAAGGAATTTCGAGAGGGAGCTTCACGCAGAACTCCAAGCTTAAACCCGGTTTCAGACTTAGGGTTTTTTGGGTCTAGGGAGTCTAGGGTTTATGGAGGCTTAGGGCTAAGCAGAAACCTGTAATTCAATCAAGCCATCAGGCTTCCGCACCCTCAGGTTTTTAGCTGCTGCCTACCTGTCAGGAAAATAATTCAAACTTAGGTTCCTCTGTTGCTTCAGATCCCGTGTTCAGGGAAGCGTACTCCCAAAGGTCCCCCCCTCCTTTAAAAGAGAACTTCACAACTGTTGGACAACTTGTGTCCGGTTCGGAGCTTGCTTACCTAGACCCTACAATGAAGCTTTCGGGTTCAGAATTTGAGGTTCAGGGTTTAAGGTTTAGGGTTTAGGTTCTACATGTTTAGGGTTTAGGTTCTACATCCCTCAGGGTCCATGTGCCCAGACAGTAGATGCTTTGGCCCCAAAGTGTTTAATCAAGGACTACTTTAATGCCAAGGTACAGACTATTTGGGTACATGGACCCAAAGGCCTTGTACGATCCTAGAATCAGAAAGGTAGCCAATAAAAGGCCTTAAAGCCCGAACCCTAAAGCTCAGTAGTCATTCCCAAGTCCTTAATCCTAAACCCTAAACCCTGAACCCTATATTGTCGGGTCTACTGTACCTTAACCTACCAAAGCCTACTTTTTGTAGGGTCCCTACAAAAGAGTACCTAAAGGCTCATACCCTACCCCTGTTTTAAGGTAACTACTTTTCTATATAGGAGATCATAACCCTAAAACTAGGAACCCCAAAAAAAGGGGTAGGGTATGACCCTCCAGGTAGGTAGCGACCCTGAGTCCGGACAGGCCTCGCAGCGCGGACTGTAGCCTGTCACGCCATGAACGCGGACAGTCCCGAGCCTACTTGACTGGCTGTGGCATTTAAAATGGGGTTCCTGTACTAAATTAAGGGTTTCTGCAAGGAATGTAAAGTCCCAGGGGTACAGTAAATATGGCTGATAATCATAAAAGTAATCCAGGTTGGGGGCGCTTAGTGACCATGCCGTTCAGCGTTTCGGATTCATAAGACGTTTGTCGCCGATGTCCTCCACTGCATACCGGAATCGCTCACAGGCGCGCTGTCCTAGTCCAAAAACCCGCCAGATTGCCATTGTAGAAGAGTGAAAGGCTTTGGATCGTTTCCTAAGGGTCCATGTACCCAAACAATACATTACATACGTTGGCCTAGGAGTAGTCTCTACGTAGTAGTTATGCGGCCAAAATATTTGATAATTGGGTACATGGACCCTTAGGCTGTAGCAGTGAACAGAATCTCGGCTTAGGTGTAGTGTGACTCCTCTGCATATTTAACCTCCCATGCCAGTCCTCCAAGTGTTTGAGGCGTTTGCACTGAGACTTGTTGCACGTTGCTTGTGTCTTCAGTGATTCTGGAGTGATTCTGGTGGCTCCCGAAGTGTTGACTTCAGTACTCAAGAATTGCAGGTGCTAGTTCAAGCGTTGTTTTAGTTACAGTTTTGCCGATGGACCGTTCTGCAAGGGTTGGCTGCATTCTCGAATTAGTGGGGCCCCCTGCTTCAACGTAAGGGCCATCGAAGATATTCCTGAAAGCAAAACAGTCTGCATTCATACTGGGTGCTGATGGAGGTCCGATTTCCATTCTATGTCTTCCTGAGGATCCAAGTGCATCTCACATACAACACTGCTAGTCTAAACCCAAGTACCTGGGTCCCGTGGGCCCTTAAAATCCCTCAAGAAGTCCTTACCTGTATCCCCCAAACCCTACAAAATAGTAGGTTCTGACCCTTGAATGATAGGGTCTATATCCCCTGAAACAGTAGGTATTTGGATCCCCATGTATAACTTATAGATCTCATCTAGAACGCTTAATGATGAGCTTGTTCGGATCATTAGGCAACACTATTTTCGAGTCACGGAGGGCCTCATTCCGTCCACCAAAGGCAACATAAAGGATCTTATTCCTACCCGAATCTCCCATACGTAGGTAAATTGGCCCAACACTTCTAAGAGGCTGACAATCTTCCTGGTAAACTGCAAACTTAGGTTTAAGCCAAGCCCGAAAGCCTGAAACTTCAGCCCAGAACCTGAATCTTCAACCCTACTAGGTTCCTGAGTACTACACTTTTGCCCTTTTTAGTTGAGGGTCCCCATATTAGAAACCAAATAGTAGGACAAAGGGTACCCTTATTATACTGGGGGGTTACTCAGGAACCTAGCCTATCTAAAGGCTTTCAACTCCCAGAACCGACGCCTGTGCTTTGGGTTCCTTACAACAAGCCTGTACGTCTTTATTTCGAGTATACTGCACCCAAACAACCCTGTAGTCGAGCAAATCAGGCCAATGTATCATTGGTCATACTGTCGCTGGTCGTTCAGGTTTCTAAGGCCGTTTGAAGTTCCGTTTACGTGTGCACCTGTTGTTCGATGTGAACTTTGGCAGCCGAAGGACTGGGACGCGTCCACCGTTCCTTCATTTTGGTCTGAGACCAAACCGGCAGCGTTATTATTCGAAGGCCTGATAAGCAACTACAAGATTGGCCAGGTCTTGAACATCAGCTGTTCGCTGAGACTAGCACCAGATGTTCCGGAGACTTGCAAAGCGATATCTTTGAAATGCCACTGACGTTGAATTTCCAGATAGCGGCGCGGAGAAGTCCGAGGACAAGCAGGACACTTGCCCAGTTTCTTCGCCTGACACTGTGACCAAGTGATCACACAGGTCCGCAGACGGGCTTCCGATTTTGAGCCCTGTCTCTGCTGTGAATTCTCTGAGTGACTTGAGCAGGTATTGCCATTTCTCGGACAGCTCCCTTGAGCCACTGCTGAAACCGATTTTCAGGCGTGCCACCCTCATTGGAGCCTCCGATCCAGCCGGAGGATTGACATTCGGGCTTGGGTCCCTTTGTTTAATTATAGTTACAGTAATATACCACCGAAATCCCTACGTTCTAGTTTTTAGGAAACCCTGAACCCCCAACCGTACCCTACAGCCTCAACCCTAACCCCTAAAACCTAAACCCCTAAAGCCTAAACCCTCAACCCTAAACCCTAAACCCCCTAACCCTGAACCCTAAACCATAAACCCCTAAAGCCTAAACCCTAAACCCCTAAACCTAAACCATAAACCCCTAAAGCCGAAACCCTAAACCCGAAACCTCTAACCCTAAACCCCTAAAGCCTAAACCCTCAACCCTAAACCCCTAACCCCTAAAACCTAAACCCCTAAAGCCTAAACCCTCAACCCTAAACCCTAAACCCCCTAACCCTGAACCCTATACCATAAACCCCTAAAGCCTAAACCCTAAACCCCTAACCCTAAACCATAAACCCCTAAAGCCGAAACCCTAAACCCGAAACCTCTAACCCTAAACCCCTAAAGCCTAAACCCTCAACCCTCCCCTTTTTTTGCACATTCTCAGGTTCCCGGTCCCACGTCATGTTCACAGTCAAGGCGCCTTGCTTCACGTCGGCCGGGGCTTGTTCTGATCCAGGGCTTAGGGTTTGAGTTTTGGGTTTAGGGTTCAGGGTTTTGGGGTTTAGTGTTTAGGCTTTTGGGTTTGGGGTTGAGGGTTTGGGGGTTCAGTGTTGAGGGTTTCATGTTTTTGGGTTACGGGTTTGGTGATTAGGCTAGATGCAGCCTGGGGATATTCGTAGGGGTACGTATAAATATGTGTTTATATCTTGGCTCCTTTAATCCCTCAGAAACAGCTAAAATTATGATTCTTGCTAGGGGTCTAAGTTCAGTATACCCTCAGGGTCCAAGTACCCAAATAGTAGGGTTTCAAAGTCCCAAAACCATTCAGAGTATGGATTTTGGGGGCCTAAAACCCTGCTATTTGGGTACTCGGACCCTCTGGGATACGGTTGATGGACAAAATCCTGCATGACCTTAAGGACCCTAAACTATGGGAATTATGGTATATTCCTTATAATGGGTAATGCAGGATTTTATCCATCAACAGTAGTATTCGGGTGATGAGGGGCTCGCGTCTCGGGTGGTGGTCGTATACTACGTATACCTTGGGCAACTCTCTGGGCCCCACGGCCCAAGCCCTTTTGGGTTTAGGGTTTATGGTTTTAGGGTTTAGTATCACTCTCCTAAATCCTAAACCAACCTGGGCCCTAAGGACCCTACATGTTTAGGGTTCCTTGTTATGAGTTGATTATCTGAGTCCGTACAAAGGCAGGTTGTTTGGGGTTAAGGAAGACCCTAAAAAACGCCCTAAACACTTAACTATCGCTCTAAAGGTCGCTATAGGCCGGTAGCCAGGCATCCAGAAACTGTCTAGATGTTGTCACTGCCTAGTTACCCAGAGCCTCCAAAACCCCATAATTAAGGAATATACTTATAAATCATGATAGGAACACTAACTAGATATAAGGTATATTCCTTAATAGTGGTTTTCGAGGCTTTGGGTAGTTCAGAACCTCTTGGATGTGATCTCCGGAGCAATTTTGACATTCCTGCTCTAACCTTGAACCCGAAACCTAAATACAAGCCTGCAGACGACATCCTTCAACCGGGCTTTCACAGCCTCCAAACCCGAAAACCCAGACTCCGCAAGCTACCCTGAGAGAACACAAGCAACTGGGCTTTGGAGTACCATACTTGAATACTTTTTTCTTAAAGGAACCACTATGAAATCAAAGTCTATACTTTTTGCTCCCTGGTTACTTCAAAGCCCAGGCAAGGAGCCATAAGTGGCGAGGCTCTTCGAATACTCGGCATCTGTCAACCTTTTGGGCCCTGGGAGAAGTTATCATAACTTTAAATGTGGGTAGGGTCCGGGTAGGGTTTAGGGTTTAGGGTAAGTTATCATAACTTTAAATGCGGTCAGGGTCATATCCCCTATAAAATTAAAAAGGGACTGGGGTTTATCATTGAATTGTAGCCTATAATTCCATGATAAATCCCAGTCCCTTTTTGGGCAAACTTCCCAACTTAGCGGAGGAGTCTCCCAGAGCATAGCATTGGGCCGTGTAGGGTTTGTTTTTTGTTAAGTGGCCAGCTGAAGGATGTTTCCGTGAATGTCGTTCTTGCGTTTCAATCTACTTAAAGGAACATGGAACTTAGTAACTGGGCGGCTATACTTCTAATTACTTATAACCCCAATTGAAGTACCTAGAACTATACTTACTAAGTCCCATGATCCTCCAAGTACCTCTTACAAGCATACGCGCCCGTGAGAAATCCTGAAATCCAGAACTACCCATAGGCTCCATAGTGGCTCCTGTTGGGGTTCATACTTAGAATCCTATAGGGTAGTCCTACTATGGAGCCTATGGATAGAGTACACGAAGCACAGGTTTCTAGTCAACACCAGCGAACAGCGCGCGAGGTCACCACTACCAACCGCTCTACCCGAGAGTCTTTGACGGGAAAGATCGTCCTGGCACGCCAGGGAGATAGGGCTCATGCTCAGTACCCTATACCCAAAGCCCTTAACCCTAAAAACACTAATTAAACCAACCCGAAATCTGATTCTACTCTGATCCCAAGCAGTGTAATGTAGGGGCCTTAATAGCTAGCTATAGTATTTTGGGGGTTCCTGATTATAGTTATAGTAATAATGGGACCCAAAACCCTATTCTAATTATTAAGGCCCCTTCAGTGAAGCTGTCTACAGGGGACCCCAGAAAGTTGGAACATGGACTAAGGATGATTCATGCTGGGATCCCCTGTACTTTACCTTAAGGGTATGAGGACAATTATGTTCCAACTTTCTGGCTTCTACTGTATGGGGTTGCAAGAGTGAGGGCTCTTTTTCTTTGAGCACTGCACGGTTGGGAAGGAATCTCCTGATCAGGGTTGGGTTTAGGGTTTAGGGGAGAACAGAGGTTTGAATAGTTTCAGTAGATGCAACAGGACCCTCTTACAGTCCCCCCTCTTCCCCCTCCTCCCCCCCTCTTCCTCTCTCTCTCCCTCTCTCTTTTTCTCCTCTCGCTCCCTAGCTCTCCCTATATGTATGTATACTGTATATATATATATATATATGTGAAAGTATGAACAGATAAACAGTTTAAATGAATAAATACATGAATGAATGTATGTGTGCATATATATATGTATGTCTATACACGATACACTTGAGACAGTCTTCTGGCTCTAATACCGAAGAGCCCTGTTCCATTGGTAGGCTCTTACAGCATGATCAAACCCTTACAAAACCTCAATAAAACCGCTACAGGAACTTTTTCGAACTGCTATTCAAGGCGCTTTAACATGCCATGAAACCTTTGCTCAGCTTTTAAGACCCTACAGCGCCCTAAGCAGCAGCAATTTGCTCAATCCTTTTATAAGGGCCCCACATGAGGTTCCCATTACAATCATCAGGGCCCCAAGTGTTCCGACTATTAAGGGATTGGCATCAATATGGGAGTTTCCGAGAATAGGGGACCCTAATCTAGTACCCTAAATACTAGGATCCTTATTAACAGGATCCCAAAATAAGGTACCCCTAATTTTTGGAATCTCCCATATTTAGGCCTTAGCTTCTGACTATTATGGCCACTAGATCTCAACACTTTCAACTTAGTAGCTGAGTGGATACACTTTACACTTTTTGGGATAATAGTACCCACTATAAACCTAAAAGTGTACACTTTTGGGGGCTTATGAACACAGCAACTAAGTCAACACGCTCTAACCATACGTCCTACATTAGGCCTTGAAGCTCCGAATTGTTAAGGCCACTGGGGTACCCATAGGCCCCATAGTAGTTCCTTTTGGGGTTCATACTTAGAATCCTATAAGGTAATCCCAAAAGGGAACTACTATGGGGCCACTGGGTAAGACATGAACTTAGTAGCTGAGTGGATACACTTTACACTTTTTGGGAAAATATTACCACTATAAAACGAAAAGTGTACACATTTTGGGGCTCATGAACTCAGCAACTAAGTGAAGCTCTGAAGCAGCAACCTTGCGCTCAGTGCGACCTCGGTGGGTCCGAGAGGCTCAAGAAGAGCGAGGCATTTTAAAGGTTTGGGTGTTTAGGGTTTAGGGAGGGTTCCTTGTGAAGGGATCTGTAAGGGTTCCTTGAATGGGATCTATGGGGTTTAGGTTTAGGGTTTGGGGTTATAGGGTTTAGGGCTTTAAGGTTTCTGGGTTTTAGGGTTTAGGGTTTGGGGTTGTAGGGTTTAGGGCTTTAAGGTTTCAGGGTTTTAGGGTTTAGGGTTGCGGGCCTGACCAGGACCCCCCTCTTATCCTTTAATAGAGCCGTTATAGGGGCCTAGAATTACCAATGCTATTGTGGGGGTTCCGTGTTATAAAGATAGTATACTGGGCCCCAAAACCCTATTCTAATCATTAAGGCCCTTGCGGTAGGGTGTGGGTTGTAGGGTTTAGGGCCTGGGGTTTACAAGGCTTGAGGTTTTTTTGGTTTCAGGTAGGGCTTACAACAAAGGGTTTGTAGGTTTCATTCGACTTCTGGTGTCCGGGGTTTAGGGTTTTACGGCTTAGGGTCTGTGTGAGTCTTAGGGTGTAGGATCATAGGGTTTACAGTGGAAAATAGAGTTTTTTAGGATTTATAGGGTTTATGATTGATGGTGCTTCTTGGGTTTTCTTCGGGTCTGTATTTAGAGTGTTATGGTGTTGTGTAAAGCTCTGGTTGGGGTTTTCTTAGGGCTGTGACTCTCAGGGCTTAATGGTGTTCAGTTTGGACTTTACAGAAGTTCGATCCACGGATTTTCAGGATTATATCAAAAATGCTTCTAATTTTTCTTGAGCCCTAAACCCTAAACCCTAAACCCTAACCCTTTGCCTTTGGGCACATCTTCTTCAGGTTCTTAGGACCTCTTAGGGTTGAGGAGGGTTGAGACGCCTTCGGGTTGAGGTTGCTAGGCCTTAGCCTACCAAAACCTACTTTTTTGTAGGTTCTTATTATAAACCCTAATATGAATCTTATAGGGACCCTACAAAAAAGTTAGTTTTGGAGGGTTAAGGTAGGCCTTCGGGCTCATTGCTTTCGAAGGCTCTTTTGCTTTGCCTTCAGGTCGGGAGAGGGTTTTGGCGTACTATGGAAGCCTGACAGTGACAGTATCTCCTGATAGCGAGTTAGCCGCGTTTGGGTAGAATGGGGTGGGAAACTGCGGCGGACCTGCTTCACCTGTCTGGTGCTTAGTAGGGACCAGGGAATGGGGGAATGGATCCCTATAGTAGTCCCTATATAATCCCCAATAATGGTCTCCATAATCCATTCCCCCATTCCCTACTAAGAAGCAGACAGTCACAGGCAGGTCGGCGCTGAGGTTCTGGAGTTTAACCCGGCTCGCACTGGCGCAGGTTCTCGAAAAGAACCTGGTGTGCGGGTACTATAGGGGCCTCAATATAATCACCTATGCCATTTTGGTGGTTCCTTATTATAGTTCGAATATACTGGGCACCAAAGCCCAATTCTAATAAATAATTTATTGAGGCCCCTAATACCATAGTACCCTTATAGACCCCTTTTAGTAGCCCTTATATTAGACCCCTTTAAAGGAACCCTATTCTAGTTTATTAAGGCCCCTATAGTACATTTCCACAACCTTCGATTGAAAGATGTTAGGGTTTCGGGACCTTGCTTTAACGGTTTAGGGTTTTAGGGTTTAGGGACCTTGCTTTAACGGTTTAGGGTTTTAGGGTTTAGGGACCTTGCTTTAACGGTTTAGGGTTTTAGGGTTTAGGGACCTTGCTTTAACGGTTTAGGGTTTTTAGGGTTTTTAGGGGTTTTTAGGGTTTAGGGACCTTGCTTTAACAGTTTAAGGTTTGGGGTTTTTAGGGTTTAGGGACCTTGCTTTAACCCGAATTAGACCCTAAACCGTCAGGTGTAGGGGTGCCGGCCTCTGAGCCACGAACTTTGGCCTAAGCGCCCTAAAGCTGAGACGGAATGTCCAACATGTTAAACCCCAAATCCCTCTGAAAGCCTGAAACCCGAAACCCCTATAGATCCCTAAGCCGCGGACACCCCTGAACCGTAGCCCTTAGACGCGCCGAAGGTTACGGGCGAGAACATGAAGGAAGCCATCGAAATCAACCGATCCCTCACGGCTCTGGGGGACGTCATCGAGGCAAAATCTGATGGGAGCGCCCTGAACCCTTCTGCTGCGTATGCTATGACTAACTTGTTATCGTTTTTGTTGTTATTTGTTTCGGCAGTGGTCGTAGCCGTAGTAGTAGCAGTAGTAGTAGTAGCAGCAGAAGTAGAAGTCGTCGTCGTCGAAGTCGTAGTCGTAGTCGTAGTCGTAGTCGTAGTAGTAGTAGTAGTAGTAGTAGTAGTAGTAGTAGTAGTAGTAGTAGTGGTAGTGGTAGTGGTAGTGGTAGTGGTAGTGGTAGTGGTCGTCGTAGTAGTAGTAGTAGCAGTAGTAGTAGTAGTAGTAGTGGTAGTAGCAGCAGAAGTAGAAGTCGTCGTCGTCGTCGAAGTCGTAGTCGTAGTCGTAGTCGTAGTCGTAGTCGTAGTCGTAGTAGCAGTAGTAGTAGTAGTAGTCGTAGTCGTAGTGGTAGTGGTAGTGGTAGTGGTAGTGGTAGTGGTCGTAGTAGTAGTAGTAGGAGTAGGAGTAGTAGTAACGATAGCTGTAGAAGTACGAGTAGCAGTTGGAGTTGTTGTTGTTGTTGCTGCTGTATGCTGTTGGCTCTCGACGACTACTATCCCCACCACATCGCCACCACCGCTGCCACGGCAAGGCAAAGGGCAAGGGCAAGGCAAAGATGGGGCCGAGGCAGCTTATTTATCGACCCCTCACCACGCCCAACTAAGGAGGCCCTTACAGTC
Organism: Symbiodinium sp. clade A Y106; assembly: GCA_003297005.1. Classification (NCBI taxonomy): domain Eukaryota; class Dinophyceae; order Suessiales; family Symbiodiniaceae; genus Symbiodinium; species Symbiodinium sp. clade A. The sequence continues at coordinate 27,203 of BGNK01005059.1, read as the reverse complement.
TTGCAGCGGATCCAGCGGCCGAGTTCCCTCATCGCTAGAGGTTGAGATGTGAAGCGATGTTGGCGATCGGTCCGAGTGTTGTCTGCTTTAATGGCTTGAGTGCATTAGCAGTGCTTTTGTTACCAAATTTGATTCGTGCAGACACACTCGGTCCGACTCGGCTTCAGATTTGACAACCACGGTGCTGCCGTGCACACATTTCAGACCATGTCACATGTCGCATGTGCAAACGGGGCTGTTCTACGAAGACTACTGCTATGGCCGTGATGCTCTGTTTCGCCGGATAGCACAATCAGTTTACATTGGTGCGTGCATAGGCGCTGAATGTACGTTGTGTCGTCTTCAAACTCCGATTACCCATAACCCTCCACCATTGATCCACAAACCATCATTCAAGGTAGATCTAAGCCGCTATGCATACTGGTAGATGTTATGAGTTGTTGGGCTCCCCACAATTGAGAAGACAGAAAAAATTCTATAAATGTCCTACAACATCCCTTGCAAGCCCCTTGCTGCGCTTCTTCCCAGCTCCTTACAGAAAGGGTATCCGGGATGCAAAGATAGTTCGCAAACACGAAGTTGGTAAGTAACCACAAAAGTTCCATCAACCTCATTGATACGTTGGCCTCAAAGGACCTGGATAGGGACTAGTCTAAGGCCAAAGTATATACCCTTTGGGAACATGGACCCTTAGGGTTAACCTGTGAAAGGAAGCTCAGGCACCTGAGCCCCTGAACACATTTTTGGGAGAATCATGGGACTAAGTAACTAGGGTTGTTATGAAGTTAACTTATATCTACTTGTAATCCCAATTACGGTACTTATAACTTATAACCATACTTACTAAGTCCCATGATCCTCCCAGCAACCTGTGAAAGCCCTGGCGCCTGAGCCCCTGAACACGAGTCTTATGAACCTTTCCGACCCCAATCTCCGAGACCCCCAAACCTGGACTTTTATCACTTGTATCCCCAGGTTTCCAGGGACCATATTATTGGTCCTTAAGGGGTCTAGGGCCCTAAGAAGAAGGTCTTTGGAAGCATAGGGTAACAGCTATACAACTAACCTGGACCCCATTATTTTACCTACTTTCGGTGCCCAGACCTTCCAAAATCCCATAATCTAGGCATATACCTTAAATCATAAAAGTGATCCAACTATAGTTCAAGATCTATTCCTCAACTAAGGGATTTTGGAAAGTGCGGGTGCCTAGACCCTAAACCTTGAACTCTGTAAACCTTAAACCCTAAACCCTATAAAGCATAAGCCCTAAACCCTCAAACCTAAGCCCTAAACCCTATAAACCCTAAACCCTGTAAACCCTATAAACCCTGAACCCGATAAACCCTAAACCCTAAACCCTACAAACCCTAAATCCTACACCCTAAACCCCCGAAACCCTAAACCTTATAGACCCCTTACAATGCTGCAGGCCATTGCCCGAGGAAAAGCGCAAGTGCCCTACCGCAACCATCGACTTACTCAGCTGCTCCAGGCCCTTAGATTTCTTAGATCTATAAGGGTTCGTTTAAAGGGATCTATAAGGGTTCCTTTAAAGGGATCTAAAGTATAGGGGTAAGGGTTTAGGGTTTAAGTTTCGGGGTTTAGGGTTTAGGGAGTTTAGGGTTTTAGGGTTTAGCCTTAGATTTCCTAGATCTACAAAGGTTCCTTTAAAGGGATCTGTAAGGGTTCCTTTAAAGGGATCTATGGGGTTCAGGTTTAGGGATTAGGGTTTCGGGTTTAGGGTTTAGGGTTTAGGGTATAGGGGTTTAGGGTTTAGAAACCCCCTAAACCCTAAACCCTAGAAACCCTAAACCCTAAACCCTAAACCCTAAACCCCAAACCCTAAACCCTAAACCCTAAACCCGAAACCCCAAACCCTAAACCCTGAACCCTAAACCCTAAACCCCAAACCCTAAACCCCAAACCCTAAACCCTGAACCCTCAGGTTGAAAGTTCTTAGTTGTTGGTGTGGAGTTTGGGGCTCCGGAGGTGTTGGGGGCCTGGGATTTGTTTGGACTCTCAGGAACCTACATGGGTGGTTGTCGGGTTGAGGGTTTAGGGTTTAGGGGTTTAGGGTTTAGGGGTTTAGGGTTTAGGGATATATGGGTGGTTGTCAAAATTATGGTCCCTTTTTGGGTCCCTATTATAATACGGCACCTATTATTTAGGGTATCCAAAAAGGGACCCTAATTTTGACAACTACCCACATGTTGGGGTCCCTAATATATGGCTTCCTTGTATGAGTCCTGAAAATGTTGAGGTAGTTTTTGGGTTAGGGGGTTTAGGGCTTCAAGGTTGAGGGGTTTAGGGTTTACTTCCCCAAACCCTAAACCGCAAATCCCTCCATTTCTAACCCTAAACCCTAAACCCTAAACCCTAAACCGCAAAGCCCTCAATTTCTAACCACTAAACCCTAAATAATTTCTAGAGCCGAATCCCTAAACCAGAGCCGAAGCCCGAGTCGCTGAACTAACCGCTGCACCCCAGACCCTGAACCCTAAACTCTGATCTTGGTGGGCTGTTTCTTAGGGACACAAAAAGCACATAAGCATAAGCATTTTCTGGGGATATCCCTACCTTATTGGGCTTCATTATAAGGGAGTGTATATGGGATATCCCTATCCTTATTTTTGCTTATGTGCCTTTTGGGGGTCTAGTTTCTGGAAGTCTAACCGCTAACCTGCACGTGCTCTTTGACTGTTTGGGGTTTGCACTGGCAGAGTTCGACATGGTAGTGGAGAAACAGATATGATAGGGCTTTGAAGTTCCTTTTCGGGTCTGCATGTGCTGGAGCTTTCTTTAGCTTGTTCGCGCGAAAAAGCAAGGATTGTTTAAGCAGTACCGTGGGCGTCGTCGGCTTGTTATCGTCATCCGTACCATTTGCATCAAAGTATAGTCTGAAGCAACGCACTTGAGGCTTTGGCCAATTGCCACGCAGTACATATGTGAAATGGAATCATTTCGAGTCTGTAGGTCTGCAGGCTAGGTGTGTACATAGGACTTATGGGTGTAATCTTAATCCTTCGTTGTATGTCCCCATAGATTGTACACAGAATCCAATGAAGAACGGTGATTTTTCGAGTCAGGTGCCTGCATGCGCACCGTATCTATCCTTTCCTTTAGGCTCTAAGGCCTCATAGTTTAAGGCTTTTGGGCTCAAAGACCTATCTGTATGTGGCGTTCGAGCTATCTTGAGCCTTATATAGGGTTTGGGCTTCCTGGCCTTCGCATAACGATGAAGCGACGGACAGAGAGCTCTCGAATCCAGAAAGGCTGAAGACTGAGTACTTAAACTATGGTCTCCTTAGGAATTATTTCTTATTTTTGTTTATAAAAAACCTAAGAGAATATTAAACATATTGTTTTTATTATGGTTCTAAGGGGGGTATAGTAAACTCGAACCCCAAGAAGTTTAGGTTTTAGGGTTCAGGGTTTAGGGTTGGGGGCTTAGGTTCTCAACCCCGAAGCCCCCAACCACAGCACTTTGCATTCAAAAACCGCAGTACAACGTATATAACTATGGGTATAACTATAAGCTACGTAAGACAACCCCTCCCCCTGGCCCCAATGTTACTTGAGGGGTCCCTACTTAGTTTCGTATCGCAGGATTCCCTCGGCGGCAGCGCGAAGACGCTGATGTTCTGCAACTGTTCTCCTGCGAGGAGCGGTAGCCTGGATTTCGTGCGTTTGGAGAATATCAGCTGCCCCAATCCAAACCCTAACCCCTAAGCCCATAAGCCCCAAATCCCCAAACCCTCAACCCCTAGCCTCAACCTTAAAACCCAAAACCCTAGAACCCTAAACCCCTAAACCCTAAACCGTGTGGATAAAGGTTCTGTGAGGGTCGGTTATGAGCCCTAAACCCATATTCGGAAATACTCAGCGCACCCAAAAGGGACGGAAGCCAACTCTCTCGCTTCCCTGGACTCTCAGGAACGTATATTTTTAGGGTTCCTTATTATGACTTCCTTATAGGAGTCCTCAAAAAGCTAGGTTATTTGGGTTAAAGTCAACCTCCCCCTACCAATAATGCCAGAAGCCTAAACCCAAGACCTGTGAGGTTCCAGGTGGACGTTCGGGGTGGTCTGATTGAATTTACCGCATCCTAGTGTGATGCCAGGGCCCCTAAACCCTAAACCCTGGTATATTTCTGCTTATGCACAGTGCCACTCACTTGCATTAGCCCTTATCTTACCCGGGTGATCACGTCCGTGCTGCCGAGTCCTCGTGTCCAACATTCAATGCAGACTCGCGGCCCTTGAAGAACCACCCGGATTTTGACCGTGCCTTTGAAATTTGCGCGCCGATACTTCGCACGCATGTAGCGAAAGCAAGACGTCAGCTGATCTGGTGGCTGAATTGCCCACAAGCAGCAATTTTCCTTCTTATTATACAGGTCCCTGTTACTTGGACGGGGCTCCAAGAAGTGTCTCGCCATGCAAGCCAGCTCGGCACCGGCGCGCTGGAAGTCAGCTACTCGAAGCGAGGACCGGCGTTCGTCATCATCAAGCCATTGCCATAACGACTTCAGCTTTTTCATTCGCCTTCGCGATGTCGCGACACGCAAAGCCCGTTGGCGTTTGCTCGACAAGTCATCCATGACGGGCTTCCGAGGGCAGAGGCACCGTGCTTGCTGTCCAGCAAGCGTGGCAGAGAGGACAAACACATGTCCGTGCAACGACAACGTGCGCCATGTACTTAAGACCCCTCAAACAACTACACTTCTGGGGTTTGCCTTCATGGGCCCGAAGTATTGAACGCTCAAGCCCCAAACCCAAAACCTTGAAGCCCAAAACCCCAACGCTAAACCCGAAGCCCCTAGACTCCAAAACCCAAAGCCCCTGCTCGACTTGGCAATACCCTAAGGCTCCTAAGAGGGTTCCTTAAAGGGCTCCTTAAAAGGGATCTATAAGAGGGGTTTTAGGGTCTACTTAAATGATCATGGGACTTAGTACCTACTCTACGGCTCCTAAAAGGGTCATGGGCTTTCTGGGGGAGGGTTTGGGCTTTCGGGGCTAAGGTTTGGGATCTCACTACGAGGGTCCAGGAGCATTAGGGTAACCACCAACAACAACATCGACGACAACAACAGCAAGAGCGAAAAAGTGCCCTGCATAGTCATACAGAGAATTCTTGGAATTACAATGACAACATTAACACCAATAGCACTAGCATCGCATCATACCAAGAGTAACTAATAGCAACAATTGGCAATTAATATACTTGTCATTGTAGCAATAGTAGTAATGATAAGGATAGTAGTTGGAATATATAGAACAAGAAGACTAATAGCAATAGTTACAATAGAGTCATTGATTGTAGCAACAATCATGGTCATGATGAAAATCGTGGCAGCGATGGTCAGCATATTTCCAGATTAGGCGGTTAACCACAAACTTGTGATGCACACAGTCGCATGGGTGCTACTACCACGACTACAGCAACAACGAAGACGACTACCACTGAAACTAATCACCACAATAAAAATACTAACAGCAATAGTACAACCCGAATATGACAACAATACCAGTCGTCGCAGGAGCAATACTAATACGAATGACTGAAGAATCCACAGTCAGAAACATCCAGAAGAAGTCATGACAAGGGCTCACAGTAGCAATGATAGCAACAATACCACTAATTACTACATTTTCTGCGGTTGCTTCTGAGATTGTGACTATTTGTTTGTTTCCAGCAGCACATCATTATCATTAGGATATTATAAACCCTAAACCCTAAAACCTGAACCATACGCCGTGTAATACTCATAATACAACAGTGGTAAACAAAGACGTGGATCTTTCCAGGTCGAACTTGCACGAGACGAGACCTGGTGGGGATAGAAAGCCTAGCGGTCTTTCGCGAATTCAACGTTTCGGGCCGGTTCCCTGTGCATCAAAATAGCCCAAAAGCCTTATATAGTATGGCCTTTGGGCCCAAAAGTCTTATATAGTATGGCATGGTCTTTGAGCTCAAAAGCCTTATATAGTATGGTCTTTGAGCCCAAAAGCCTTATATGGTATGGCCTTTGGGCCCAAAATCCTTAAAAAAAAGGAGCCCTTAGACTCCTTACATCCCGAAAAGTTGGGGGTTTGTGTAGGTCGGCCTGGGTTTGCCTTGGTGTTACAGGGTCTTTCGGTGCTTGTTGTGCCTTTTGGGGTTCAGGGTCCAGGAAGTCCAGGATTTTCGGGGCTGCGGGGCTGCGGGGCTGGGGTTTTGGTGTTTCTGTGTTTACAGGATTCCATATTTGTCAGGTGCTTTTTGGGGTTGCGAAACACTGAATCCTAAACACTAGCTTAACCCCTAAATCACATACCCTTTCCCTACACCTCCAAGTATACAAGTAGTACCTACTTTGGGGCCTAAAGCCTATAAATACTACCTACTTTGGGCTTTTTGGAGCCCCAGGGTTTTCCGGATTCTATAAAGAAATCATCCTGCCTTAACCCCTAAACCACTTACCCTTTTAGGGACTTCTTTAAAGACATCAGAATGAGGAACAGCCTTGCACATATTTGCACGTCGGAAGACTTCTGGCTCGGGGCAGCAGTTTTGGGGTTTAGGGTTTAGGGGTCCCTCTTTAGGCTTAGGGTTCCTTCTTAACCCTAAGGCTCTCAGGACTCATATTTTAAGGCTTTTTCGGCCTAAAGGGGTGTAACTCGGATGTTTTTGGGGATTTTGCAATATGTGTGTTTATGAGGGATCGTATATGACTCGTTTTTCGTAAGCGGTTCGGTTGTAGAACAGTGGACAGTTCACTCTGTCTATAGAACATGAAGAGTGCTGCAAGCGAAGAGGATTGAAACGGCTTATACATGTACAGCGCTATTCGACCATTGCGACATCATACGCCGTGCACCATGGCCTTTGGAACACTGAGTCGTTAAGTCCATAATCTCAAGACCTGAACCCTTGCATGGAGGACACTTGCCGACTTCAGCGATCCGAAAGCCCACTACATCCTAATCTCCTAAGCCCTCGTGATCAACCGATCAACCCTAACCTGGATCCTAAGGAGCCTACATAGTTAGGGTTCCTTAATATGATTTCCCTTATATGAGTCCTTAAAAAAGGTGTAAGTTATTTGGGGTTAAGGAATAGAATCCTAAACCCTAAACCCTATAAAACCTAAACCCTATAAACCCTATAAGCCCTATAAACCCTATAAACCCTAGCTATAAACCCTATAAACCCTATAAACCCTAAACCCTATAAGTCTGCACAGCTGAGGATGATGAGCTTGAATTACGCGCTGCGTGCGAAGCGCATCGTGAACAACGTCGTGGGTGCCCTAGGTTCAGATTTTGGGGTTTAGGGTTTTAGGGCTTATAGGAGTTATAGGGTTTAGGGTTTTAGGGTTTAGGGTTTAGGGTTTTAGGTTCATGGTGTACCTGTAGTTCCTTTTTGGGTTAACCAGATTTAAGGTATAGGATCCTAACCATATAGTTGGTTAACCCAAAACAGGAACTACAGTGGAGACCATAGAAAGCATGCAGAGTTTAGTGTCTCGGCACTTGAGGACTTCAGGCAGAAAGCTAGGACCCTACAATAAAGCATGAAAGAGCTCTCCCAACCAAACAGCCCGAAAGCCTATGTACTATAGACCCTATAGATGCCAACCACTAAAGCAACCTCTTAACCGGCAGATGTCTGGTATTATTGGGGCATGGTGGCGCCTGGGATGTCGGGAAGATCTGAGCTTTGACACCCGCACAACAAGCCCCAATGGGGAGGGTCCTTGAAAACAAAGGGGGTCCGGAGAGGCAGGACGCTCTAATATAGGGGCCTTAGTAATTACCTATACTATTTGGGGGCCCCTTACTATGATTATAGTATAATGGGCCCCAGAACCCTATTCTAATTATTAAGGCCCCTATATTGTAGTCTAGAGACTGCAGGGTTTCTATGGAGCCTCTTGTGTTTGATGGTCTCCTTAGGAATTATTTTTATTTTATATAAAACTCAAGAGAATATTAAGAATAATATTTTTATTATGGTTCTAAGGGGGGTATAGAAAAAGCCAGAGAAGTGGTTGCATTTGGGCTGATTGATCTTTGATAAACCCCGGCCTTCTTCTGATTTCCGAGCCGCTCTTGGCCAAGGCGCATCCCAAGAAAAAAGAGCTGCCACCCAACAGAGGCACCGGCTTTTCCAGTTTAGTTTAGTTTAGTTTCCCTTTCAGGGTTGTACAATTTGGGTTCCTGAACCCTAAACCCTAAACCCCTTTATAATAAGGCTCCTTGAAAGGATCTTTCAGGGTCAATAACGGAGGATCCTGGGACTTAGTAAGTTTAGTTTAGGGTTCCTTTTAAGGGTACTAGAGGGTTCTATAATAGGGTTCCTCAAAGGGTTCTATAATTGTGGAGGTTCGTGGCACTAAGTACGGTTATAAGTTAGAAGAACACTAATTGGGGACTGTAAGTAATTAGAAGTATATTACAGTTACCTTATTAAGCGTGTTCAAGTACTATCGACGGTTACTATTGAGTGTGTCTACTAATGGTGTATACAAGACTGTAAGCTTTGTACAAGGCTTCTATAGGTGTTGCGAGTAAGATTTTGTTTTTGTAAATAAGGGTTTCTATACGGGCTTCTTTGAGGGTTGCCATGAGGTTTCTAGAAGGGCTATAAGAAGGGTTATCATTCGGGTGGGCTTCTCAAGTCAGAACGGGAAAAGACCCAGAACGCTTGCAACAAATGCATTCGCTACTGTAACTATAAACATGTAAAGGGCTGGATACACATATTGTTAACTGTAGAGTACCCGCAGACAGTACAGATCTGCTCCCTGAACCCTAAACCCCCAAACCCTAAGCCCCAAAGCCCGAAACCCAAAACCCCAAAACCCTAAACCATAAACCCCTAAACCCCAAACCCGAAAACCCCAAAACCCTAAGCCCCTAAACCCTAAAACCCTCCAGACTTCAGTAGAGCCGGCTCCTCAATCTACAAATCACCGAGACCTAACATGTGGTACCTCTTTTTCTGGGTTCTTGTTAAGGGATGTAATGTAAGTTGCCATAATAGGGATCCATAGTAAATAATATGATTTTCTTAGTATGGTGACTTCAATGAAATCCCTTAACTTAACAAGAAACCAGTTTTGACTGCCTCAGTTATGCATTCCGGGAACCTAGCCAAGAAACGAAGACAATGGTTATGGCCCACTGTGGGACGTATGTAAGTTCCCGCTCGCGGTTACATTTCCGTTTATGACAGCGAGAACCTTAGTGCTTCCCTTGATATAAACCAACTCTTATGGTCCCTATACAATTACGGTATACTATACCCCCCCCCAAAAGCCCATTCTAGAAAAACCAGGCTCCCATGATGGGATGCTCTCTTCGATAAGATGGTTGAGTAGGGTTCAAGACTAAGGTTTTTCTGTGGAGTTACAGTTTGAAATTTGTAAGACTATTCAGGGTGTAAGCTTGGGCTGATACACATGACTTACAAAAGTCGTGTGCCCGGCATATTCGTAGTTCCGCAAGTCAAGCTCCCTTATCCAAGATCCTGATTTCAAGAGTGGTTCGTGGAAGAGGGATCTTATGTCAGAGAGCTTCGTATACATCTCTGCCTGCAGTTTTGCTGGTGAAAGAAAGCAGTTGAGCTTGCGCATGCCGCTGGATAACATCATTCCAAGACTTTTATCTTTTGCTTTGGCTGGTTGTAAACCCGAAGATTACATGACTTCTTCGGCAGCATTTTCGGCTCAATATACCTGCATGTGATTCTAAGCCTTGCTGCTCTTCTTGATGATGTCAAAGTCCTTGATGCTCTTCCTGACCATCTCGTTGTGGAGTGCTTCAGCCGTGCGCTCTGGCCCAGGAAATCAACACGGGCTCCAGGACCATGCGCAGGGCCCGAACTTTGAGCTTAGCCAAAGAACACTTGTGAGGTCGACCACGAGGATGCCCAAACGCATGCTGGACGACATCATGACACTTGTGAAACCATGGAATTGCGACGCTCTCTATGAATCCCAATGCATCAAGGAGCAGCTTGATATCCTGGATCCAACCAAAGTGTGGGATGTCTTCTGGCTAGGGCGCGAAGACAGGGAAGACGCGGACATACGTCGCAGTGTCTTTGAAGAGTACAAGCAGCACTGGACGCGTGCGCAGTTCATGATGGACTGGGCGCAGGATCTGCTGATTTTTGCCGACCCGAAGCGCGGGAAGTGTGCGTAGTGGCGACCAGCAGTGTCAGACATGTTGTCCGTGTTGAAGGCAACGGAAAACAGCATGTGCTCGACGCATCATGCCTCGCTTCGTTGGTCGTAGGCTACCTACAGGGTCATACTTAGAACCCTTTTCTTGAGTACCTAGCGTTTCTGGTTAGGATCTGCTATATAGTATAGAAAATTAAATCCCCTACAAGAGGGGTAGGGTATGACCCTATTACAGGTAGTAGCACTAACCGGCAGTAGCACCAACTGTCGATAGAAGTCAGAAAGCAAAGAAAGCACTGCCTTGTTGGCCGGCGTAAAGAGGGGATTATGGGCTATGGTTTGTGTTGCGGTGGTTTGAATGCTGGGTCCCTGAGAAATTCCGGGAACAACTGTAGTTAGTCGTAGTTATCTCGACAACAGTAGTTAGTTGGGAGCGCAGCGGGTTGTAATCTTTAATATGATGGCAACCTTTGGAAATTCGATGTTTGCGCTTGTGGAAGCTGTGCTAGTCCTCTCAAGAACATGGTGTGCTTTCCCGAACGCAAGGACATTTCGACGCTGCTAAAGTCTTTCAGCCTGCAATGGTTCGCTCCAGTTTAACGACTTGGAGGATACAAATTACGCTAAACTTAGTCGGCCTCTGGCCTTTCTTGAGTCTGCAGGGTTAACGTTGGAAGTTTACTTGAAGGTTCATGGAACTTCGTACATTCGTACATAGGTTCTCATTGGTCGCTTCTGCTCTGGATGAGGGCTACCTACGTCTGAATGGGACATTGGTGTGCTTGACAGCCATCATCACTCCTAGTATCAAACGTCACTGGGATCTAAACCCTCAAGCCTACAGCCCCCGAAATCCGTACCGGCATCAAACTTCACTTGGATCTCTGCCATGCGCTCAGCCCTAAAACCCTGTAGCCGAAGCCTTTAAGTAGCTCAAGCCCTAAACGCGAGAATTCTAATGCCTCAACTTGAAATACCTTATAAGTTCCACACCCTAAAGCCCTGAATCCCAAACATTTATTCCTCTACCTCCTGCCTCCATGAAACCGTTGTTTCAGCTCCTAGGCCACGGTTTAGTGTTTCGGGTTTAGGGCTCAGGGATTAGGGTTTATCATTGTGAGCAGGTAGCCAAAGACATACAGGATGCCTGTCCTCCTGCGAACAACTGGTCGCACTCTCCCCGTATCACAGTCCCTGTATCATTATGCTGGAATCTAAACCCTAAGACCTAAACCCCAAACCGTATATATCATATTCCCAGTATCATTATGTTGGAACTCACCCCACAAGCCTACTTGGAGGATCATGGGACTTAGTAACTAGGGTCCTAGGGTGATTATGAAGGTAACTACACTTATAATTACTTACAGCCCCAAGTAAGGTACTTATAACCATACTTAAATACTGAGTAGTCCTATGATCCTTCAAGTATCCCCAAGGCTTTCTTGATGGTTGTTGGTACCCAAAAGGACCCAAAGTCCTATACCATAGGGGCCTGAATAATTACCTATACTATGTTGGTGTGTTGGTGGTTCCTTATTGTAACTATAGCATAAGGGGCCCCAAAACCCTCTTCTAATTGTTAAGGCTTCTATATTAATAGAGAGTACTTGGACCGTTCCCAGACCTTCCAAAATCCCTTAATGAAGGAATGTACTTCAAACCATATTAGGGCTCCTTTTATTACGGTTTAAGGTATACTCCATAATTAAAGGTTTTTGGAAGGTCTGGGTTAGGGTATTCCACATGTTGTTAGCCGAATGAGTAAACTTTGCACTTCTGAGGATAAGCTGATGCCTTATAGTAGAGCTAAGAGCGCACTTTTTTGGCTTATGAACTCAGCCCTAAACCCTAAAACTCTCACAGCATACCGGCAGAGACTTCCCCACGATCCGAGGTACTAAGTCGTAAGCTTCCCAGAGGGTCCAGGTACTCGAAGGGTTTCTTTAATTAAGGGTTCCGATAAAGGGTGCCATAGGGTTTAGGGTTGAGGTTTTAAGGGTCCACGTACTCATATAGTACATACCTTGGCTCTAAAGTACCTATCTTGTATTTATATTCATATATATATATATATACTTATTTGAATATACATACATATATATATACATACATAAATATATATATATATATATATATACATATATATATATATATATATACATACATATATATATATATGGAGAGAGAGGGACATGCTATGTGGGTACATGGACCCTCAGGGCTTCATGCCCTTGACTCCAACGCTCCGTAGGGTGGAGGGGTCTAAACTCAAGTCCTACCTGGAGGCTCATACCCTACCCCTTTTTTCGGGCGCCTACTTTCTAAGATAACAGATCCTAACCATAAAACTAGGTATCCTAAAAGAAGGGGTAGGGTATGAGCCTCTAGGTAGTTTGGAGTTTGGGATGGACCTTGAACCCTTTGCCGTAACTCTGAGGATCCCTGTACCCAAATAGTGCTCCTTTGCGAGGCTGCTTTAAGGGTTTAGGGTTTTATAAGGGTGCCATAAGGGTTTGGGGATATTTAGGGTTTTTAAGGTTCCATGTACCCAAATAGTATATACCTTGGTCTCCAAATACCTATATAGTGACTCTTTTAAGGCCAAAGTATATACTGCTTAGGAAGGTGGCACTTTGCGAAACTTTCCTGTTCCCTTATGCTTCCTATACAGGTGCCTGTTGTTAATTCTTGTCCTGGCCGCAAAACTACAACCCAGTGGAATATTTGTCATAATCACCGTAATCATTAGTACTGTCAGCAATACTAGACATAATATGACAAAAAGGGAGTTCTAGTAGGAATAGTCAGAATGATAATGCTAATGGTAGTTGGGTGGAATGGGGGCCACCACCACCACCACCACCACCAAGTTGCTGTTGGCTACCAACAATAATATCGAGGCATCGCGCAGCCCACTCAGCGCACCCTAAACCCTAAACCTTAAAACCCTAAACCGCAAAACCCTAAGTCCTAAACCTTAAACCCTAAACCCCGAACCCTGTCAGCAGGCTCCGTCTCCATGCCCGGTCTCCAGCAGACGGTGTAAGCATGTCCATGCCCGTGGCCCAGAGCAGAGGACCCAGACCTTCCAAAATCCCCTAATTAAGGAATATACCTTAAATCATATTAAGAATCCTATGTTAATTGAAGGTATATTCCTTAATTAAGGGGTTTGGGAGTCTCTGGGGATTCAGGGTTTGAGGGTACTAAACCTTACCCTAAGGGTCCATGTCTATATATGGGTGGTTGACAAAAGTAGGGGTCCCGTTTGGGGTACCCTAAATAATAGGTGCCGTAATTATAATAAGGACCCAAAAAGGGACCCTAATTTTGACAACCACCCATATGTAGAGGTACTTTGGGGCCAAAGTATGTACGTACTACTTGGGTACATGGACCCGTAGGGGTTAGGTTTCTCTTGAAGGGATTCGTTAAGGGATGAGATACGGGATGCTGTAAGGATTACGAGTTTCAGGGTGTCGGTTTAGGGTCTTAGGGTTAGGATTTTCTTTTTTTTAGGATTTAAGGATTTGGGGTTTGGGTGGTCTATCCTCACCTCAAAGCAAAACCTCCTAAACCTTAGCCGCCGTGGGGATTTTCGGGCCTTGAACTTCCCCTAAGGGTCCAAAGGACCCAATAATTAGGTACTTAGGTTCAGGATAGTAGTTATGTAGCTCAATAGTTAGGAGAGTATATGATTATTAGGTACTTGGACCCTTAGGGTTCTTGTCCTGGAAACCGCATGGATATTGCGCCAAGGTAAGTCAGACGATGATGCGGAGGGCTCGCGACGCTGGCACGCCTGGCAAGTGCGTATTTCATTGGTATCACGATAAACATTAGGTTAAGCCCAAATAGACAGTAATGACACTACAGTATGCTCCTTAACCCTATGTTTTACGAAGCCTTCAGGCAATGATACGGGTTTGGCGCTAGAGCCCTAGATAGCGACAGTCCCGGGCAACTGATTCGATAGAGGTCTCGACGATTGGTAATAATGACCGTTAAAGTCCTTCATTGTTCGGCCATGATAGTATGATGCGGCTCGCATACCCCGTCCCTGTCTTAGTCGCGCTAACACCGCCACATCGCGACTCGCAGTTGGTCGCACCGATTTCGCAAAATGTCACAAGGCAGGTCACTGATCATGCGTTAGGCTTTAGGGTTGAGGGCTAGGCTTCAGGCTTAGGGTTTGGGGTTCAGGGTTGGAGTCGTTAGGCTGCCAGGGATCAGGGTTTGAGGAATGGGCTTTGGGCTTACTGTTTACGGTTTGGGCTTTAAGGCTAGGGTTATAGGGATAGCGGTTAAAGCCTGCGCAAGAAATGATCCTACTAGTTTGGAGTTAGTCCTGCTGACTTGCATAGTATATTCTGAAACAGTCGCGCTACCGGTTTTAACATCGGAGCACTTGCATCGTGGTTTTAGAGTAAGATGCCCTATAGCCGACATTCTTTATTATTTCGGGTTAGTAGTAGTCGTCGTTTTAGTAGTAGTAGTAGTAGTAGTAGTAGCTACGTAGGCCAGTAATTGGGAGTCTATGATTATTTGGTAATTGGACCCTTAGCGAAAGGCTTGGGCTGTCAGGAAGATTCCCTGGCTTGGAGCGAACCTCATCTGAATCTTTGACGTTGTGTGAACTGCGAGGTCTTGGCTAGCGGAATACATATATAGGTTGTGTAAGCTGCACCAGTCCTCCTTGCATCTGAATGCTGTGGGCTTTTGTTGGCCCAGCGACTTCTTGTTCAGTAGCATTTGGGTCAACAGATGTTGCTTCAGTGCTTTTAGGGTTGAGGGTTTAGGGTTTGGGGCAGTGCTGGGGCACAAAAATCCTAAACCCGAAATCCTAAACCCTAAATCCTAAACACTAAATCCTAAACCCTAAATCCTAAACCCAAGAATCAGACTCTTCGGGCTGAGGGCCTTCAGGTTTTCGGATTTAAGGGTTCAGGTTTTCAGGGTTTAGGGTTTCAGGTTTTCAGGGTTTAGGGTTTAGGGTGTAAGGTTTAGCCTGGCCGAGGACCCGAATTGGGAGTTCCGGTTCGTAGCATTTGTTCTTGTAAACTGTTTTTTGCAGGTATAAACAGAAGCTGCACCTGCATTCTAAATTGATGTCGTCTGGTTGGCCTTTCATGTCCGGATGGGACCTCTGACAATTTGAAAAACCCAAAACCAAGAACTCTAAACCCAACTACCTAGACCACCCAACTAACCTCTAATATATCCCAAACACCCGCTGTTAAGGGCCCTAAGGCCCCTTCGGGGGTCCTTGCAAGCAACGGCCGCAGTCAGTGATTTGCCCTCGTGTTTCATCCGAATTTGGCAAATGAGAAGTCGCCAGGTCTTCCGCTTTAGGGGTTTAGGGTTTGGGGGTTTAGGGTTTAGGGGTTTAGGGTTTAGGGGTTTAGGGTTTAGGGGTTTAGGGTTTAGGGTTTAGGGGTTTAGGGGTTTAGGGAAACCCGAAGTCAGAAAGCCCGCCTGAACCCTCAGGAACCTCCTTTTCTAGGGTTCCTTAGTATGATATCCTTGTATGGGAGTTTCCGAACATGGGGGCCCCTATTGTAGTACCCTAAATAGTAGGATCCTTATTATAAGGACCCTAAAATATGTTTTGCCCATTCAGGCACTTACCCATAGGCTCCATAGTAGTTCCTTTTTGGCAGGGTTCATATTCAGAATCCTGTAAGGCAAACTAAACCCCAAATGCAACGACCATGGAGCCTATGGGTATGCAGGGAATTTGACCAAACCCTAAACCCTTCCCTAAACTTTAAAAGGAGGAGCCCTAGAAGAGGAGGTTATTTGGGATTCAGGGTCGCCTGACCCTAAACCCTAAACCCCTAAACCCCTAAACCCCTAAACCCTTAAACCCTAAACCCTAAACCTTTTAAAAGGAGGAGCCCTAGAAGCGTAGGTTCTTTGGGATTCAGGGTCGCCTGAAACAGTCCAGGGCCGGGAGCCTCCGGTAAAGCCCCAAAGTCCTCAAAGCTCTTACGGGTTTACTTGGAGGATCATGGGACTTAGTAACTAGGGCTCCTTAAAGGGCAAGGGCTCCTGTATAAGGGCTCTTTAAGGGGTCTTTTGGGTCTACTTTAAGGATCATGGGACTTTGTTGCTGGGGCTATACTTTGGGTAACTAGACATATAATTACTCGTAGCCACAGCTGAAGTATTTATAGCCATACTTACTACTTGGAGGCCCTTTTGACTTAGTAAGTAGGGTTAGTAAGGTGGGTTATGGGGGATTATAATAGGGTTTCTAGGGGATACTAAGTAGACTTACTAAGTCAAAAGGGCCTCCAAGTAGNTACTTGGAGGCCCTTTTGACTTAGTAAGTAGGGTTAGTAAGGTGGGTTATGGGGGATTATAATAGGGTTTCTAGGGGATACTAAGTAGACTTACTAAGTCAAAAGGGCCTCCAAGTAGGCCCCCTGATCCTCCAAGCAGGGTAGTTGGGAGATGGGGCTCAGGGTTTAAGGTTTGGGTGGTAGGGTTTGGAGTTCAGAGATTTGAGCTTAGGCTTTGCAGGACCCTGTGAACCCGCCCCCCCCCAAAAAAGCCACTTTAACCCATATTCATCAGGACTTCATCGAGGCTCAACGGGTTGCTATTTGTATTTGATCAGTCTCTGTTTCATAGGCTTTACAAAGGCACTCTAATCAGGGCTCAATGCTGTTGTACAACGGGGTTGTAATGGTCCTCTTATAACATTGTCAAAAACCTGCACAAACAATCTAGCCTTAAAGGTGCCAACATGACTTGAAGTGGTGGGCTCCTTTACTTAAGGCCAAGATGCCTTGCCTGCTCAGGGTGTGCAAGGAGAGTCGAGGGGTCGTTTGAGCTTTAGGTTGCGAACCTATATAATGCCCGACACTTTCGGGTTTAGGGTTTGGGGTTTAGGGCTCGGTGTGGACTCCTGAAAGGTAAGTTCGCATTAAGCCCCGAAAAGCCCTTGAAAAGCAAAGCCGTGCGGAGGCCTTGGATGTTGCGGAACCCGGTTTTCCAAATGGGTAGTTCTCTAGACTAGGGTCCCGTTCTGGATCGCCTTGAAATGGTAACAGCACCCTAACAGGGATCCTGGTTTTGAGAACTCCTCAGATGATTTCAGTCCGTTGAACAGGGCAAACCTCAAAACTCCTGCGGCAACCTCCAATACAGCATAGGGTTCACCTTATACAGAGATCGGAATAATCAGTGTTACAATTTGTCCTCTACATTGTTGTTCCCATATGGTACTAGGCTATAACGTACCCGAAACGCTACTCGACTTATTCAATCCAGGCCCCTGCATGATCCCCACACGCACCATCTTCTCCTCGACTCCTCATTCGGAACTTTACTGGAGGCCGCAAGTAGCGTCGGGGTACGGTTGATGACATAAATCCTGCGTTCCCCATATAAATAAGTAATGTACCATAATTCCCATATAGTCTTGGGTCATTAGGGTAATGCAGGATATATATATATATCATCAACCGTATGTCGGGATTTTGAAGTTAGATTAGGGTCTCATGAGCCATTGACATTCTGTTGCACCTCTGTCGCAAACTCGAAAGTCTGCAACCCCAAATCCAAAAACCATGAAGCACCACCCCCTTTCGAATGTGGACTCGGAGTTGCAATACCTGGTTTGGGGTTTGGGCTTTTGGTTTAGGGCTTAAGGTGTGGCGTTTAGGGTGTATAGGGTTTAGAGTTTAGAGCTTTGTTTACATGGCTTAGGGCTTAGGCTGAGGGCTCAGGGTGTTTTGATCGGGTTGAAGCAAGTTTGGGGCTGTCATTCTCGGTTCCGGAGGGGGGTAGGACTCGGGCACCCTAAACCCTACACCCTGAGTGCAGAGAAGCCCGAGTTTCTGGCGGTGGCCTTGTTCAGAGAGCCGACTACCCTCGTGACGTGAAGCTGCCCACGAGGAGAGTGAAGCTTAGGGCCATAGAGGTTTAAGGTAGAGAGCAATGCTTCGAAGATGCGCACCATGCTGAGTGCAGCTGGGAATGGGCCTGTTTTCCTTCTCCTGCTTTGAGGGCTTCGATACCGTTTGGGTACCATCTGGTCTACTTCCCTCGGTTCACGCTGCATTGGTTGTCTCAGCACATGAACCGTAGTGCGTAGTGCAACACAAACAACCAGACAGCATCTGCTACGACGCTACGAGGGAGTAATTACTGGTTCAAGTTGACATTGTCCAACGCCCTAGACCTTAAACCCTAACGTCGTTAGTTTGGTGCGGTACTTCGACCTGGGACCCTACATGCCAAGCTCAAACTCGCCAACGAGTCGAAGCGCAGATTCACTCAAAGGGCTTCGATCTGGTTTCCGGGTGTTAGTAATTAGGTTGTCTGTGTTGGAATATCTGACTTCCGCAGGCAAGGTGTAGGTTTAGGGTTTCATGTTGGCGAGTTCAGGGTAACAGGTTGAGAGTTTGGGGTTTTGCAGAGTCACACGTCGCCCGCAAACACGATCTGTGCTCTTAAACTGCTTCTGCAGCATTATCATCCGTGCTTGTAGCGTTTTTGTGTTGGTAGTCGCGGTTGCTGTCGTGGCGGTTGTAGTTGCGAGGTTACAGCAATCACAATACCGATAACGACCGCGAGGTGATCGCGGCAAGAACCACTACCATCGCCTTTGCCACTATTGTTCCTGCCTCTATTACAACGACAGCAACATCAACGGCAGAAGCTCTTGCTAGACGGCTGCTAGTACTAGTGCTAGTACGAGTACCAATACTGGTACCGGTGCTTCCATGTCCTAAACCCTAAACCCTAAACCGATGCGCGCTGTCAGCTGTCAAGTCGGCAGCCTATATTCCCAAGCTTCAGCTACCGTAGCTGACTTTGTTGTAGGTCATCATGACAAACCCTAGTCTGGACTGGAAACCATGGGGATCCTACCAACAGGTAGTTCAAGTGAGCCCTACCAGCCCGCCTTAGCCGTGCGTGAGAATCAGGTCGTTCCGTTCGACCTGCCTCTTTTGCGAGATCTTTGCCCGATTGGCAAAGATCGCTCGACAGATTTTGATGCATCCTTTACTGTTTAGGGTTTAGGGCCATGCCAGCAGTTGTCAAAAGCTTGGTCCCGTTCTTTCGGAGGGGACCAAAGCCTATGGGTCCAAGTACCTAACAATCATGTACTCCCAAATAGTAACCTACATAACTACTGTCCGAAACCTAAGTATCTATTAATTGGGTCCTTTGGACCCTTGAGGAAGAGGTTATCCCACCTGTGGTGGATCAGCTGCCGGCACCCAAGTCTGACACCCGGAGCCTTCGACTCTCGCTATACTAATTTGAGGTTCCTTATTATAATTGTAGTATAATGGGCCCCAAAACACTATTCTAATTGTTAAGTCATCGATTGTTTCGCACAGGTCCGACGATGTTGGGCTTAGGTACGATGCAGGATGAGACTGAGGAGTCGGGTTTTCGAGTTTGAGGCTGCGGGACAACACGCACACTCCCCCCGAATGGGGGGCTGTGGAAGTAGGACGTGAGCAGACTTTGCGGCAGTCCGAGACACATGCTTGAAAAGTTGAGCCAGGCAGCCCAAAGCAATCCAATTTCGACCCCTTTTAGGCTTCAAGGTCGTTAGGGTTCGGGTTTGGGGTTTACGGGCTCAAGCCTGGACGGTGCTATAGGAGTTGCAGAAGGATGATGCGGACAATGGCCCAGGCTAAATTCCACGCAGCGATTCTGTTTGGGTTCCAGTCACCCACATGTTCCCTATTTAGTACTGTATAATCCCTCCTAATGTTAGACGGGGGCGGGGTGCCCCCCGCCAGCTCAATACAAACTGAAAACTTGTTGGGAGCGTCTTCGTGTTTTTTTGTTTATCTCTACCGTCACTAATTTGGACGGGAGGATATTGCTCCTGCTTTTGCTCTTGCTCCGGCTCTTGCTGTTGCAACCCCCATAACTCAGTTTCAGAAAAAGAAAATGCATCTTGCATCATTTGCGGTGCCCTATACATTGCAATGTACATTGCTTACGAAAGGGGCTGGCCCTCCAGAAACCCTAGCCCCAAACCTGAAAACGTTTCAGGATTTCGGGTTTTGAATATATAGTTATAGGCTATAGGAGCGTAATGTAGGGCCTTGAATTCTTCCTAGTCCCCCATCAGGTGCCTAACCCTAAACCCTAAACCCCTAAACCCTAAACCTTTCCCCCATCAGGTGCCTACATGTTTGGGAAACACGCACCAATCAAGCGTGCCCACCCGCGGCAAACTGAATCAACCCCACAGGCGAAACCACTAACTTGTTTAGGGGTTTAGGTTTTAGGGTTTTAGGGGTTTAGGGTTTAGGGTTTAGTCAGAGTTTCGCCTGTGTGCCCTCTTCAAGTGGGGTCTCTTTAACTGTAGAAAGGTACATAGAGAATCCTTCCTAACCCCCCGACAAACCTAAGAACACCCCAAGCGATCCTAGAAAAANTACATAGAGAATCCTTCCTAACCCCCCGACAAACCTAAGAACACCCCAAGCGATCCTAGAAAAACCTAGCAAAACCTGAAGAAACCTAACAAATGCCTTGCATGAGGGCTTCCAGTGATAACCGGAAGAACCCAACCGACTCCACAGAATCCCAACAAATCCTAACCATTTCCAGGCAAAGCCCTAACTTGTTCCCAGCTTTTTGATTGCAAATCCTATATTTTTCCCAGCCAATCCTAAATTTTTTCCAGCAAATCCTAAGTTTTACCCAGCAAATCCTAAGTTTTTCCCAGTTTCCGGCCGGTCCTGTCAGAATCCCAGCAAAACCTAACGAATTCGCAACAAAACCTAGCATTTTCCCAACTTAGTCCCAACAAAACCTAAGATTTTCCCAACGTTGTCCCTGGTTTCGGGCAGGGCTGCACTTCCCGGAAAGGCTTGTTTGCCGACTAGGCATCCCAGCTGCAGCTCACACAGCAAAACTTCAGCCCAGAGAGTTTCGTAATTCCAGAAACTTGTTTCCCCAATTCCAGGATGCAAGTCACAAGGATTTGTTTAGGTTAGCGCGGTTTCCGAGCCCTAAAGCCTATAGTTGAAGAAGCCCCTGTTGAAGAAGGCACGAAGGCTGTTTCAAGATCTGATGCTTTCACTTCCGNGCAAGTCACAAGGATTTGTTTAGGTTAGCGCGGTTTCCGAGCCCTAAAGCCTATAGTTGAAGAAGCCCCTGTTGAAGAAGGCACGAAGGCTGTTTCAAGATCTGATGCTTTCACTTCCGGCTTTACTAGCCGAGCCCACGAACAATCTGCACGGCGGTCCCGCTTGTAGTCCCAGGCATGTTTGACAGCGAAACTGTGGCATTCGTTAGTGGTGAGTGCNCTAGCCGAGCCCACGAACAATCTGCACGGCGGTCCCGCTTGTAGTCCCAGGCATGTTTGACAGCGAAACTGTGGCATTCGTTAGTGGTGAGTGCGATGCATCTTCCATGAAAGTGGCATGTTTTCACAGGTCCAGCCCTGCTCCAGCAGCATCTTGCGCGGAAATCGTACTGTTTCCACAGTTCCAGGCTTGTGTGATAGCGAAATCTGGCATTTTCTAGTAGCGCGGCGCGCATTCGT